>JAGFMF010011568.1:5861350-5896963 GCA_019455555.1 Galemys pyrenaicus
GTGCACTGGTGAGATGGTGATGGGGAATACATGGGGATTACAATTAATGGCAAGTATATGTAAATTTTAAAATATTTTAATAAAAAAAAAGAAAAAAAAATAAAGGATATTGAAACCAAAAAAATAAATAAATAAATAAACCTGAACCAAGACTATAGGAAGCAGACTGCTGCTTTGAACTAAGGTGGGGAGACCACAGGGATGAGTGGAAAGACCAAGCAACACGTACAATGAAAATGAAATGGCTAGAAACTGAAAAAGCGATGTTAAAGTGTGTTGAGCTTGGTAAAAATAAGACAATACTGAAATATGTGAAACAAGAAGTATCATGCTTGTTGGAGTCTGAACTAGCTAGAAGAAAAGCTTAAGGGTGAGGTTTTCTTACAGTAGCTCTGAGCAATCTGTGTTTGTTGAGTTAGTGTTTAAAATGTAAATATTTATTTCGCATAAAGTAGCCTAAAGCATGATTTGTGTGAGAGAAAAAAACAACAACTAGATTTGGGCTCTAGACCTATCTTCAAGTTCACCCTCACCTGTTACCAGAGTAATATTTTCACAAATTATTGACTTTTCTGATTTTGTTTCTTTGTAAAACTGATAACATCTAGGGCCGTGATGAGGACAGAGTGAACCATTGTCAACAGGAAGCCATGGTCAAGCAAAGACACCGCAAGAATGGCCCATAGGTCCCATAGCATTTGTGAGAGTGAAGAACTTGTGATACACACACATTGAAAGACGTAAAATACTGAACCTGAGACCATGTCAACAAACAATATGCAGACATGGGAAGCAGCTGGTCCTAGCTCCAATTCTGAAATGAAATGCTTATGTTGGAATTTAAAAGTAAAAGATAGGCGACTGTAGCTACAAAGATCACATTTTATTTATTTAAAAAAAGATCCAGGAGGACATGTAACAAAATATTCATAGTGTCTAACCTTAAGGAGTGAGAAAGGTAGAAAAGGAGGGAGGCACAAAATTTCCACCTTTTGTTTTTCTTTGACATGCTTTTGTTTTTAATTTTTAAACAAAAAGAAGATAGTGCTATGTAACTGTTAGTGAGTTATTGCACATATATTGGCATTATCTTTATCAGTATCTGTCCAGCAAGCTGAAAAGCTGACATTTCATTTGAGTATCAGAACCAAAAAAAATGTTGATATTACTAAGTCAAAAACTATTTAAGTATCATAAATTTCCAATTATATGGACAAAAATTAATATGATTGGTAGTGCACAGTCCTAAAGATTTAAGCCTATTTAGCTGTCAGCCTGTCAATATGCATCAAATTTTCAAAATGGCATAGCATTTTATTCAGCAATTTCACTATAGGACTTTATCCCATGGAAATAAGTCATAGTGTACACTGTACACTATGTATAATGATTATGATGGCATTTTTTTTTATTTTGGAGAAAATCTACATTTTCTTCAGTCAGGGTTTATGTATATACTGTATATACCCATATGACTTAATGTTTTGTAATAATTAAAATAATATGATGGTTCTCTATGCATTAATATAGAAGCAAGTTCATGATAAATTTGGAGTAAAAAACCCTGGTTACAAAATGAAATCTAAGATTTAACATTTGTCATTATGGTTGTGTTTGGGATAAAAACTTTATGTAATTATCAACTATTTGTCTGTTCATAATGACTATTTCTGGCACAGGATATTACTAAGTTTGGGGTAGTTTTCTATTACCTATAAGTTTTTTAAAAATAACGTATTATTTTAGAATTTCAAAGCAACTGCATAAGTCTACTTTTTCCCTATTGAGTTGTTGTTTAAAATTTTAAATCTTTTTATTACTTATGAACTACTATTTTTAATTTTTGGTATTTCCTGGTATTATTTTTTAATACAATATAAATCCTTAAAAAGGATTATGTTATCTATTGTTAAATGGTATTACACATATTATTAAATATTAATTATGTCCCTCAAAATCTATTTTTCATTTCTTTTACCTGTGATATGTCAAGAGAATTTAAAGAAACTTATGTAGAGTTCTCATATTTCTTTTTATTTTTTACTTTTCATATTTGGCATATTTTTGAATATTACATACCTTGTCTCTAATTTAGTGCTGTCAATCAATGATATTCTGACTTTTACTGGTTATATTTCCTCATATTTTTAACCATCTTTTTACATTAAAATCCTTAAAGTATATCCTTCATTTTGTTTTTATCCAAACAATTATTTAAGTTAATCATTTATTTCTATTTTAATATTTTGTCTTACTATATTTGTAGGACTGGCAATTGTCTTACTGTAAATACTATATTATTAGGTATATTTTTCTGCTTTCTTTATTATCTGCAATATTTTAAGTATTTATTTTTATTTATTTATGCATACCAGAACTGAGATGTAGGCCAGAAGTGCAGGGCATGGGAGGATTCACCAGAGACAGAATGGAGAGCAGAACAGGCAGATCTACTGAAATACACTGCTGAGGAGAGCAGTGAGTGAGACAGGCTGGGGATGGAATTCATGCTGCAGTGGCTGGTGACAGCTTGATAGTGCTGAGACTTTAACCTTTGTGCCCTGTCGGCAATAATTTAAATAAAGACGCTTGCCGATTAAAATTTCCCTCCATGTTCTATGCTACCTCTTCAAATCTTTTTTTGATATTAGATTTTTATTTTAGTTACTTGTAGTTATAACAATTTTTTATTGTATTACTCTATTTTTAAATTATACACACAGGCGATTGATTTCATATAGGACTTACCTATCGCCAAGCTTCCATTATCCATTCAGTAATTTCTAGGCCCCCCACTAGCCTTTGCTATTATAAGGTCCCATTTCAGAGTGCCATTTTAGGCACCAATTCTTTATTTTTTTTTTCTTATTTTTTCCCTTTAAAGATTTATTTATGCATACAAGAGCTGGGGTACAGGCCAGAGTCGCAGGAAGTGAGAAGATTCACCAGACAGAGCAAGGAGCAGAACAGGCAGACGGACAGAAACACACTGCTGAGGGCAGCAGTGGGTGAGGCAGGAGAGGTCTGCCATGCCATGTGGGTCCCCTCCCTGGCTATGGGTCCCCTCCCTGGCTGGGGATGGAACTCGTGCTGCAGCGGCTGCAGTCTGCTTCACAGTGCGTTGCTTAACCCACTGTGCCACCAGGGTGGCCCCTTAGGCACCAATTCTTAGCTGACTGGAATACCTTATTGAGCAAGATTTTTCCAGAAGGATTCATGGGTCTTATATTTTGTGAGTATTTTGATATTTTTAAATATATATTTTTTTATATGTGGGTAACATTTGTCTGAACCTAAGATTCATGGGGTACCTCTTTCGAAACTGTAGATCAGAACTGATTGAACATTCTGATCTACACTTGCAAAAATAAACAACTAGGACAACATCAAGCTAAATGGAACTTTATGATCTCTACCTGCAATGTCTGAATCACCTGTTTTAAATTTAAAATGCTCCTGCTATTTTTTGCCATTTTATAGACACTGCCATTTTAGCCTTCTTTGGAAACATACTGTGGGTGGATGATAAGCATCACTGCACTTAGTCATTAAAAAATATTTTCCCCAGATTCTGACTGAAATAAAAAAAAGATCAAGCATAAATCATGAGAAATCTTTCTTGGAAAATTTAACATATTCTGCTGATCTTTATATCACAATCTAAACTAGTATTTAACATATCAGAAGAAGATGACTAGCATCTCAGTACAAAATTACAATAAGCTGAGATTTTAAATGTGCTTCTGTACAAACAATCAGAATACATAGATTCAGCTTATTATGGTACCTGCTGTGGCTCTGACTGAAGTCAAGAGACTGATAGATGAGCTTTGCCTATTTGGGTCTTAAGGGCCTTGAAGTCACTTAGATGGATGACTGCTTAACGAGAACAACATAACATTTTTGTACAAGACAAGAAATCTGGCTTGGCTCCAATAGACTGTGATGCTTGCCTAAACTCAATATTCAGATCATGACTATTTAATTTATCTGTCAATGCCTTGCTCCTGATTTGCATTACACCTATTTGGCAACTCTATGCAGACAATATAGTTTAGCAGTTTTGTAACGAAGAAATGTAGGAGTACTCTAAGCATTTAAAGAACATTGCTTCTCTTCTAATTCTAGTTTTAATTTCATCTAAACATTTATATTTTAATTGATGTGGCTAGAATAGTTATGGTCACATATGAAATGAAACCATAAATATTCCAGTAACCTGGCAGTCTCAAAGTGGTTTAAATTAAGATAGGAGACTCAAGGATTAAAACAACACATCAGACAAAAAAGTTAAGAGATTATTGTAAAAAATTGTCTAACACTAAGAGAATTGATTTAAATTTATTTAATAAACATTTTTAATTAAACAGAATATATGTTTTTTGAATACTATGCTACAAGTTATTATAGAACTATGTTAAATTATGCATTTATCATATTAAATAAGGCTTGACAAAAGCCTTGGACATAGATGAGCATGCTTTGGTTTTATTTTAATTTTAATTATCATTTAATACAAAGTATGGCTAATTTCTTTCCTGTTAATATCAAATACGTTTAAAGCTTTGGAGAAACTGAGAACTGGCATATGAAATAATGGTTAGGATAATAAGATATAATAAACGCAATGACTAGTCTTCTTGCACTATCATAGCAAAATACCGTGGACTGGATGGCTTAAACAACTAAAATTTATTTCTCACAATTCTGGAAAGTGAGAAATACAATATACAAGTACTGGGAAGTTAGGTTTCATTCCAAGGTCTCTTCTCTAGGCTTCTATACTGCCACCATCTCTCCATGTCCTTAAGAGAGCTTTACATGTGTGCAAGGAGAGAGACTGCTCTCTGGTATCTCATTTTTCTTTTGTATTTTCTTAATTAGGGTAATATTGGGATACCCTCATCAGTTATTACCACCATAGAGCCCCCACTACCAAATCATTGATAGTCCACCAGCACAGACCATTGTGCTCCCTTGCCTATTTGTTCTTACCCTCCCCACTTTGGTGCTTCAGTTCTGTAGTCAGCTGTCAAGGGTTAGTTTTTCAGCTTGTCCATTTGTTTAGTTACTTTATAGTGACATTACCTGATATGTATCTTTCTCCTGATTTATTTCACTTAGATTTAGCCCTTCAGCCTTCATCCATGTTGCTACAAATGGCATGACTTTTTCTTTTTTGATCATTTAATAATATTCCATGGTGTATCTGTACAACATCCTCTTAATCCATTCATATGTTCTGGCATACTTCAGTTGTTTCCATAATTAAGATACAGTAAATAGTGCTGTAATAACCGTGCGAGTGTGGGTTTCCTTCAAATTGGTGTTTTTAAAATTTGGGGTAGATGCTTAGGAGTGAAATTAGGAACAAATTATTAGGGGCAAAGAGCAAATCCACTCTTAATGCTTTGGGACACCTATAGAGGTATTGCTTTTCATAAGACTGGACCAGTTTACATCCCCATCTGCTGGCTCTAAGAAGGACAGTGATATCATCAGTCCATAGCCCAGCCCACATGATCCTATCTTACTTTCATTACCTCTCCAAAGTCCCAACTCCAAATACATCATAGTGGCAGTCAAAACTTCAACATAGGAACTTTGGAGGGACACTTACATTTAGGCTATAGTATGTAAGAGATTAACTGACTAAGCCATCCTAAAATATAAGCTTATAATAAAGAATACCCCATTGTATCACTTATTTAGCAAATGAGGCTTCTGTAATATAAAGATTAACTTGATATGGTTCTTGTCCTGTGAGCACTTATAGATTAGTGGAGATGGCAAGTTGATGTGGATCCAATGTTCATATAGTTCATATAAATAAAATGAAATACTAAAATAGTAATATAAGCTAGATGTCACTGAACAATCGAGGGAAAGATTGGTTTTGACTGAGAATATTAGGAAAGGTTTACTGGTGATGAAATCACTTCTGTTTGTTTCTGTTAATTGAATGAAATGTTACTATTTTCAGAAAATAAAGTGAAGAAAAAGCAAATAAATTAAGAACTTTTAATTCTACTCAGAGTTGTCGCTGTGTATTCTCCCATAACTTTATAGGAATGTATATAATGTTTAATAGACAAACAGTTTTGTAACCAAATCTAGTATATATATATGTGTATATATGTATATATATGTGTATATATATATATATATATATATATTAAAGAGAGAGAGACTATGTTTAGGAGACTTGACAAAACAAAGTATATATATTCTCCCACACATAATCACAAAATTCCAATGTGGTGATGTACTTTTATTTGATTAATTGCTGATAAGTTGTACATTTGAATTATTATAGAAACACCATGATAAACAATTCTACAATTAAACCTTTCACACATTGTTGTTTAGCTCCTAAGATGAGGTTCTGCAAGCAAAATTGCCGGATAAATATTCTAAAGACGGGTATAGTTCAAAATTGCCCTCAAAAAAGATTTTGTTAATGTATGTTGTAAGCACATCATATGAGTGCCTATTTTTCTCAATCTTATTGGGTTACAGCATATTCCAGGTAGTGTCTATCTAATAAAAGAGTCAGAAGCCAGTCTCAAAATAAATCTGATAAATCAAGAATTTGTTGAACCCAGTCTGATTTGTTTTGCTCTATCTGAATCTCTTTCAGCCTTTCCAACCTCAAAACATTAGTCAGTTTATAAAATTCATTAAACATATCAAATTTATTATTTATTCATTATATAAAAACAAATTTAATTGATATGGATGAACTATTTACAAAATTAAAAGTTTCAAACATGAATTTACTCTTAGCAAAACATATCGACACCATGGCTGAGAACTAAATGATGGCAGTGATCTGCTTTCAGTATTGCCACCTGTGGTGGCACACGAGCCGTTAATTGTATTGGCAAACCCTACATTGAATCTTTCTTGACTTCCAGACTATCAATTGAAGTTACTACATCTGTAGAAATTAATAAAAGAATCATGATAGGGGTAAATTGAAGAAAGTCCAGCTGCACCCTATATAAATGTTAGAGCTTAATTATTTACTAATTTAATCAGTCTTTTACTTTATAATTTTAAAACATCTGGAAAAATGTGTTTATATCCTATAAAAAGTATGACAGTATCTGCAACATTTGAATCTTTGTGATGATTCTTCCAGGATTGTTTTAATATGATTTGAGGTGGTCAATTAAATAAGCCCTTCCATTGTTCTGACTGAATAGTGATTTGATTTTCCAAGCCTACTAATCCATTATTTTAATTAGCACTAAATTCATAAAAAAAGAAAACCTAAATGGCTTTAAAGGATCTTAAAACCCTGAAATAAATACCACAAATGCAATTATCAGAAAGAAAGACAATAATAATTCTCATTTGGGTAATAAAGTAGAACTGCTTTCACAGAAAATAATTAGAGCAATAAACCCACACTTTAGACGGATTTGGAAGTGTTTGAGTACCACTTAGATTACTGCCACCTTTAGGAGGGTACTTGGAAACATAGTTGACAAGAAAGACATTTATTTATTTAGTCCATTCCATGGAGTTCACATACAATAAGCTAGCATGATTTAGAAAATATTGAAAAGCTATTGTAGAAAAAAGAAAAGACAAAACAAAAACTAAATCTCCACATATATTTTTGGGAAAGAGAATCAAAGAAAATCTTTTAATTCAAAGATCCTATTATAACGTTAGAGCAATATAAATCACTACAGCAGTAGAGTGGGATGTTTTACTTTTTATTTATATGTTACTTTTTATTTATATGTTTTATTTATATATTATCCCAGAGAAAGTATCAGAATATGTAAAATTTGAGCAAAAGAGACAAATGCAGCAACAAAGCAATGATAATTGAGTAAATAGTATAATATTTTTGAATATTCTATTCACATATATTGTTTCTATTCCTCATCATTTATTTAATTCATGTAACTTCCATATTTCAAAATGCTTTTATATTTTCCTGACTTTTTCTATTATAAGCAGTCCTATAATTAACATTATTTTAGTTAAAGTTTTATACACATTTTAAATCTTTTTTTTACTTAAGTTAAACACTTTGAATAGTCAGGATAACCCATATGCATCAATGCAGGTATAGATAACAGTGAGTTTGTAGAAAATAACAGAGTAAAGTTTCAATTTATAAGTTGAAAGGGATTCCTCAGGAATAAAAAGATTGCCTAGGAAGGATCTCAGCTATTAGAACTTCCTAAATCTCATTGACATAGTCACGTAGAAAGTCAGTTTGCTCATCAAGCAGGTGCTGCACTAAAGGTCCATCTGTGGAAGGATTGTTCAGGAGTGTTCTCGACAATAACACCTGTGAGAGTGAAGGCAACAGGATAGGGCAGAGAGAAAAAGTCAGCTTCCGTGAAGAGACCTCACCTTATCCCATATGGGGCTCTGGAGTTGGTTTGCCCTTCAAGGTTGTCCAGAAAAGAGGTCAGGTGACCGAAACTTTGTATCCCTCCATGGATCAGTTATGGGAATGGATACAACCTTGGGGAATTTCTTTCAACTGAGAGCAGCAGCCAAAATTCCAAGCAGCTGGGACAATGAGCACCTCAGCTCTCAATGGGTTATCTGGCTGGTGCTTCAGCATCTGCATAAATACCAATCCTTAATATTCTTACTACCAATACATCACTGAAGGTTGATATTCAGTGCAAGAATGATTACTGCCAGGATATAATTTTCATTCAGCATTTCTAAATGATAAGTGCCTACCAAATCCCTTTCTTCCAATAATCTCTTTCTCTCTCATTGACTATCTTCTGGCTTCTATGCTCTGTATTATTGAAGTTCTAATATGTGAAGAGCTTTTGTTTCTAAGTTCGTCATTGTAATCTATGCTAAATAAATTAACCCACAAATATTATAGTACTTTGTTCCATTCTTGAACATCACCTTTACTACTCTATCATATTTCCAAAAGAGGAAAATAAGATTTATTGTACATTTGATGAAAATTATTTTTTTTTACTGAGAATATTATTGCTGGAAATATTTTGGTAACCTGTTGAGACAAATGTTTTTCTACAGTCTTGTGTTCTGAAATATCAATGACAAAGGTTAGACATTATTTGAATGTTAATGCTCAAATATGCCTTGTATTTAAAAAAACAAACAAAATAACTTGTGAATACAATGCTATTTACCAGATATGCCTAAAAAAATAAGACTTAGTAATACTTCAAAGGTAATATGACATTATCAGAAGTATTTAAATGTAAATATCACCATACATTAGTATTCTACTATATTTAAATAATTATTTTCAAAACTTTTAAAGGAATTATTAAAAGGATTTTTAAATTATGAAGTCATAAGCATATAATGTAATGTTTTATATATCAGTGTTTTTTTTCTGAAGTCATTTCATATCAGGCACACTAATTTGTAAAACAGGAAAACATATCACATTACATTCATGACTTTGAACCTTACACATAAATATTAATGAAGAGTGTGTTTCCTTCCATTCAGAGAAAATTAATATTTACTTTAATGCTACTTAAAAAACAGGACACCATCATGTCATCCTCATCAACCAAAGCATTTAAGTAGGCATATAATGCCTTTCTTTGGGGTCATTTGATAAAGGGCTCAAACTCTCTTACTGTGCAACATATGATGCAAGACAAATAGCAAAAAAAAAAAAAAAAGATAAATCATGCCTGTGATAGGTACTATGTTTAGGTACATGCATCCTTCACATATGGAACTATTTACATTTCTAAGCCTGGATTGGGCCTTTTATCATCATTGTTATATTAGTAACCAGTGATTGTATATTTACATATCCTAAATACTTTGAAAAGCATTAGCTAGATAATTACTTTTCCCTAGAACGAAATATCTAGAATCAGATACTGGTGTTGACCAATATCTGATTAAGTCATCCTAAATCTATGCCCATTGATTCAGTCTTTGACTATCTGAGATTTCTATCCACTGACTATATCAATTTCTCATTATCTTGCAACTCTCAGGTATCACTAAATTTCTTATCTAACACAGATTTCACAGTCTATGATGATCTTCACTTCTTTTTTTTTCAAATAGTCACACAATTTCCTTACTCTTTATGCCCATATTTCCAAGAGAGAAAAATCCAAACTTATCTGAGTCCAGGCTCTCTCTTTGCCTGCATTGTAGACTTATTGGGGAGAAATTATACCAGCTCTCCAGATGCTTTCCCATTTAAGAATCACATACCACCAAGGGGCATTGAGGACTATTTTCGCTAGTTTTATAGTTTTTAAAAATCTAATGTTCCCAAGCCACTTTCTCCTTTTTTTTTAAAGCCACCCACTCACTCTTCATTCTCAGTCTCAAGTAATGATCAAATTTTTACCATATCCTTCATTGAGAAAATAGTGATCATCAAATGTGAATTCCCTCTTCTTCTCATCAAATCAAGAAATTTACTTGCATCACCAAACATTTTTCCCTCTGTTCTTATTGCGCCAAATATCTGTCCTTTCAACAGTGTTTGGAACCCCTATTTCTGCTGATTATCAATCTCTCACTCTCTTCTGGCCCATTCCCATTGATTCCTGAGTATGCAGCCATGCCATAATGAACCATGTTCATGAATAAAATATTAACAAAATTGTCCCTTTATTCCTAGTACCTTTTTAAATATCATCTCATTTTTCAATTCTCTAGTTAAAAATGCTTAAATTGGTTGTCTTCACTTATTGATACCATTTCCTCATTTTCACTCAATTAAATCTGGTTTCTAACTTGCACTCCCAGTTCATTGTAGCACTATTTACAATAGCCAGTGGTGGAAATAATCTAAGTTCTCCAAAACTGATGAATGAATCAAGAAGATGTGGTATGTCTACACAATGGAGTACTAGTCAGCAATCAAAAAAGGTAAACTCATGCCATTTACAACAACATGGATGGAGCTGGAAGGGATTATGCTAAAAGTAATAAGTCAGAACCAGCTGGTTTCATTTATTGTAGAATATAAAGAAATCAAACAAAAGATCAGATTAAGCCAAAATCAAAATTTAAGCCTTGGGGACTTCCTGGTGGCGCAGCAGGTTGAGTTTCACACTATGAAGCACCCATGGCACAGCAGCATGAGTTCCATCCTAAGCCAGGGAGGGAATCCATGTGGCAAAGCAGACTTCTCCTGCCTAGCCAGCTGCTCTCCTCAGCAGTGTAGTTCAATCAATCTGCCTGTACGCCTCCCCACTCTGTCTCTGGTGAATCCTCTTGCCACCCATGACTCTGGCATGTACCCCAGCTCTTATATGCATAAATAAAAAAATCTTTAAAAAAATAATAAAACTTAACCCTTGAAGGCTGACTATAGATCTAAGACATCCAGAGGGAATAACAAGGGGAAGAGATAAGAACAAGTGGGAAGAGACTATGGTGTTGGACCATGGGTGCTCTAGTGGTGGAGTACTTTAGTAACGATACCTGAAGGGTGATGTCCTCTACTTTCAAAATACAAACAATGTCAACCAGTGCTATCTCAAATAGAAATTTAAGTAAATCTTGTTTCCTTCCCCACCACACCACCACATCATTACACTATTTTTTATCTTTTTTTTTTTTTTTTTTCAAAATACCAATCACATTTATGACCCAGCTGTATCTTTATTTTTATGATTTTCTCTGGGTTCACTTTGTTCCAGTACACTGTCTTTCCTTCATTTTCTTAATCCTCTTTTAATATTCCAGTTCCTTCTAATGAAGTCTTCCCTGGGCCTCCAGTTCCTCACCAGCGTGGACTGGGTGAGCTCCAAAGTCTTTCAATATTATGATTTAGCAAATTTAATATTTGTTTAAAATTTTATCTTATTTAAATTTGTTAACATAGTAGATTAAAAATGTTTTCAACTTGACATAAAAGGTTTAATTTAAATAGGAAAATATATGTACATAGTTTTTTTTAGTTCACATAAACTTATAGTTGCAAATACTTATCTTTCTTAATATTGAATAACACATCAAACTACAATTTGCTTTACCACCATGATATGTGAATTCATAGATACCAGCATCTTTACTAGACAATCTCTTGAAGACATCTTTTCCAAGCTTAATGCATCATGGAATAAATATTATGGTTCACATATGTCAAATAGATATGTCCTTGAGTTGCAAGATCACATTGACATTCTAATTAAATAAACTTTAAAAAAAGAAACAACCTCTAAACTCCATTGACTGAAACTAATTAGAGATTAGCATTAACCTTTACCTACTAACTGAGTTTTAAGAAATCATGTTGATGAAAAAACTGCAGCTCTTTTGGCAGTAATTCAGGTCTCTGTCATGACCAGTTCTCTGTGTTGTTAAATTAAAATTTTCTCTTCAGATGTGCCATGACACAGCATTTGAACAACAGCACAGATGGGCAAACCAAAAAATTAAAAGGATGGAAAAATATTTAAAGAAAACATTTGAAATATTTTCCTTCTAAAATGGACAAGAATGAATGTTACCCAAATGCAAGGCTTCAAACCTGTTAGCAGAGCAAGATGGAGTGAAATGAAGTTAATGTATCTAAAATTGTAAAATTGTTTTAAAAAGTACCTTTCTTATTACATATAAATGCTGTTTTCAAGATAGAGACATGGTGACATGACTCTATGTTCCACTGTATTTACAACAAAGCAACAAAATTAATCCCTTCTCCTGCTGACCTCAAGAAATGAAAACCCATTACAGTAATAATATTTGTACTTAGGTCTTGATGTTATTGTGCTGAATTTGAATGCCTTGAAATGATTATATATAGTTGTTGATGGGAACATATGTGCAAATATTACATAAATAATCCTCTTTAAATAGGTGTTAGGTGACTTCAAATTAGAAGAGATTAGTTGCAACCTAATTAAACTCATGATTATTTTCTTTAATGCTGGCATGAATCTTTCTATTCTAAAGATTTCAAAGAGATATTTTACTTTTGATAAAGGATCTAAAGACAGAATTTGTCTAGAAATTCTGCAATTTGAGGCCATAGGTGAGATTATACCCTCAAGATATAAACATTCATTTGACTCATATATATTTTCTTAATATTGTCAAAGCATCTTACAGTACTATTTACTAGTAGATACAGAAGGTAACTTCCAAGATTATGAAGATGGGCTTCATAAAATTGATATTTGAAAACTAAGATATATTTCTCACATATGATATACCCCCCCGAAATGTGAACACTGAACTACCCTTGTTGACCCACTCAAGGTATTTTCCATATCCCCTAAGTCATAACTTATTTTTTTAACCTGGAAATGAAAGTTCCTTAGATGCTTCATGAACTTTATGAGAAAAATATTTATTTCATTACATAAATTTTTCTAGTTGTTTTCCCTCTTTTTATGTCATTGCAAATTCATTTTTATATTTTCTAATGACCAGAATACCCAATTTAAAAGTAGAGAACTATTTTTTTAAGATTTATTTATGTATGCATACAAGAACTGGGGTGTAGGCCAGAGGTATGGGGGGACACGGTGAGAGGATTCATCAGAGACAGAGTAGAGAACACAACAGTCAGATCTACTGAAATACACTGCTGATGGGAGCAGCGGATGAGGCAGGTGAGGTCTGCCATGGCATATGTGTCACCTTCCTGACTGGGGATTGAACTCATGTGGCAGTGGCTGTAGATAGCTTCATAGGGCAGTGCTTAACCCCTTGCACTACCAGGGAGGTCCCAGTAGAGAACTATTTCTCAATACAATATCTTCTCTTTCCCAAGTCTTACTCCGCAACTTTTTAGGATTTTTTTTCCATTTAAATATATTATTTCCCTAATATTCTCTACTCTTTTATTATGCACAGGCATTCTGTTGTTATTTATTGAGTAAACTGGTGAATAATGAATTATTATAGCCTCCAGGTTTATAATCTGTTTTTAGGTGTTAACCCTCTGTCGTCTGATACATACCAATGTTATTATAGTTACTGCTGAATTATCTCACTTTTTTCTTTCCAAACATTTTTGCCAAAAATTAAGTTAAGTGTAAATGCCTGATTTAAAATCTCTATGTGATTATATTACTAGTAGATTAAGTGGAATGCATCTGAAGACTTTAAAACTCCACATAAGTTTTACTTTTTCTGTTTTTTAAATTACATTAATGTTTTCTTGGTTACTCAACCTCAATATCTCAAGTTTTATTCTGAACTTTTCAGTTTCCATTCAGACGTGCAAACTTGAAGATTTCTGCCTCTGTATTTAATCTTGTATTAATTTTCATTTCCAACACAATAGTTAAGATGAACAGTTAAGTTCTCTGAGCTTTCATTTAATCACATGCTTAGTTACTTCTCTGAAATCTGGGTGTTAATCATTTTGTAGCATGCTATAATTGCTTAGTAGAAGAGTTTGTAATTGGTGAATCTTTTTACATAGCTTCACTCTTTCCCAAAGCACTTCTAATGAATGTTTCTTCCTTAAAAAGCTCTGATAATGTGTCATTCTCCAGCTAAGAGCAAAACCAAACAAGACAATAGTTCTGCATTATTAAATTAACATAACCCCAATCTAGTTGGGGAGTACTAGTTACAATCCAATCATACTAGTAACTTGTACCTAGTACTCCCCAGTCATGCCCAACACTAAACCTTACTTTCCGAACTCTCTTCCCATTTACTTGCTCTCCATTCTTAAATCACTGCTACCAACTCATTTAATATTTCAGTCCTTTTCATAATTCAGCACTTGCCTAATTTTTTTCCAGTGTCTTTTCCAGAGATTATTATTTTGATTTGACTCTAAGGCCTTGCGTTTGAGTTTGTGCAATTCCTAAGGAAAATCTACCCTCACATATAGGTTCTAACTCAAAACTGGAATTCTTATTATCTCACTCTGAAAATTTATTTCTTTTTGTTTGTACCATGACCAGAAATTGCCAGATTATTTGAACTTCAAAGTAGACTTGCCCACTAAATTCAGCTTTGTTTTCAGTATAATGAATAAACTAGTTTCTCTTAACAGAGTGAATCTAATACTAGGTCTCAGCCTAAACTTGCTTGCTCATCCCACAATTGCCTGACTACAACTATTTTTCTTTTGCTAAAATATCCTAGCACATGGTTCTAGAAACTCAGGAACTAAAAAATTATTAACGTGAATGTATGATTTGCTCTTTTGTATATTTGTTATAATACATAGATATAATCTCATAAAAGAAGACTTTAAAATGTTTATCAAATGAATTTAATTCTTCTTTTATAATCTCTTTTTACACCAGTCCTCCAATATTACTTGGTTGAAACTGACTTTGGTTTTTAACTTAGGAATTTGGTACAGCTACACTGGTCATTATTGATCGAGGGATAAAAATGTGTCCTAAATAATTTTGGTGTTAAGAAATAACCTAGCTCTTGGTGATGCTAGAGTTGTTGAAAATTATTGATAAACTTGGACATTTCGAAAAGTTGAAAGTGAATTTGTCTTTCATAAGATATTGTAAGGTTTTTCAATATAACGTATTAAGTTAGGGACATGTAGGTGCTTGTGTAAATTATTTTGCATCTATATAAATATAAAGTGAAATTTTTTCTCATACTGAAAAACATGGAGTATCATAGAATTTTATAGACAGAATAGAATTTCCCAGTACGTCTAAACTTTTCATTTTGGCAGGAAAACTAAAACAGGGAAATATAGTGACTTCTAAGGTTAAATGAAGTAAAAATTTGGACAGCTATAAGGAGAACAAGTGGGACGCACAAAAGAGAAATGACTTTAAAAGAAGTTCTGGAAATATATAGTATTAACTTCCACCCTGTTCTACATTCTATCTATCCTTCTTCCTACTAGTAGCACAAACTTACCCATCTAAAGACTAAAGATTTTCTAATAATGGGTGTGGCCATGTAATTAAAATGCTTGTACTTCAACTTTTTATGCATTTCCACCAACTGGAATACATGTCTGGATTAAACTGAATATGTTAGAGCAATAAGATAAGAGAAAACAAGGAGTCTCCATGAGCCTGTTGGAGCTGCTAACCTACCTGGGACTGCCTTATTACATATGGACTATTCTTTGAGAAAAAAAAAATCATCAAATGTTTGAACCACTATATTTTGGATCACTTTGTTACTATAGCTTAACCTATACCCTAATACAGTTTTCAGACCAATTGTAGAATTTTAGTGGTGAGACTATAAAGAATGTTTAGTCCAACTACTTACACACTCGATGATAGGTGTGAAATTAAGTAGAGGGTATCCTTGAGAACTTACACCTTACAATTCAAAGGAATATTTTCTCAACTGCTTATCTTAAAGTTGAGTTGTCATATTTTCCTTCACTGAAAACATCACATTAGAAATGTATGCCTTGACACTACCAGCTGTTTCTCTGAAGCATATATAATTTTTCTCCCAAAATTAACTCATTAATTTTGTTCTCAGAGCATTCAATTCATTTAAAACAAGTTTCACAACTAATTAATGAATTACGGCTACATAACAGCAACTGCTCTTAGTGAATGAGAGAGATAATGCTACTAGCCTCATGTCTGACAAAAAAACCACACAATTGTTAGCAAAAATTAAATTAGCAAATCAGGTCCTAAATTAAGAGGAAGCATAGTATGGTATTGAAGTGTGAAGCAGGAGGATTTAGTCTAGTCTACTATAAATAATTTCAAACATTTTATTTTGAAGTTGTTTACAGAATCTGTAGTGGCAGTAAAGTTCTCTTATTTTCATTAGTTCTTGGTAAGATCTTTTTTTTAATTGAGGTAACATTAGTTTACATCATTATCTGTGTATTAGAGGTATAGGACTTCTCCATTCAGGTGTTATTACCACACCACACCCACCAACATACCCATAGTTCACCATCATGGTCCACTGTGGTCCTGCCCCAACTTGCTCTTGCCCTAACTCCCTTGTAGCCTCATTCAATAGTCAGCTTTCCAGAATTTACTCTTAATTTGGCCTTCTCTGACACTTTGTCTGTTTTCCCTACATGCTACATATAAGTGACACCCACCCGGTATTTATTCTTCTCCTCCTGACTTATTTCACTTAACATGATCCTCTCCAGCTCCAACCATGTTCTCACAAAAGGCAAAAGTTTACATTTTTAAAAAGAGATTATTTATTTAGACATATAAGAACTGGGGTACAGGCCAGAGTTGTCAGGGGCGAGAGGACTCACCAGAGACAGAGTGGAGTTCACTGGAGAACAGGCAGATCTATGAAATACACTGCTGAGGCGAGCAGCAGGCAAGACAGGAGAGGTCTGCTGTGCCCTGTGGGTCACCCCCCTAGCTGGGGATCAAACTCATGCTGCATTGGCTGTGGAGGCTTCATATTGTGGTGCTTAAAATCTTGAGCCACCAGGGAGCTATTTACCTTGTAAATAGCTGAGTAGTATTTTGGTGTGTGTGTGTGTGTGTATATAAGTATACATACATAGATATATATATCCACTCACTCATCTCTACTTGGCACTTTGTTGTTTCCATAGCTTGACAGCTATAAAAAGTGCTCCAATGAACAGCTTTTGAATTAATATTTTTGTATACTTTGGATAGATATGTATGAGTAAAAATGCTGATTCATTTGCAGATCCATTTTCAGTTTTTTGAGAAACCTCTTCGCTGTTTTCCATATGGACTAGATCAGTCTATATTCCCACTAACAGTCTACATTTTGGTCATTTTGATATAAGCCATTTTCACAGGTATGAGATGGTATCTTATTGTGGTTTTGATTAGTGCACTGTTCCTGTGGACCATCTGTAGGTCTTCTTTACAGAGATGACTATTTAGCTCTTCTGCCTATTTTTTTTTTAATTTTTTTTGTTTTCTTTTTGGGAACCAAGACTATACACTGGAGTAAGGAAAGCCTCTTTAATAGGTAGTGCCGAGAAAATTGGACAACATACAAAAGAATGGAACTAGACCACTATTTCATACCACATACAAAAATCATACAAAAGAATGGAACTAGACCACTATTACATACCACATACAAAAATCAAATTTAAGCAAATAAACCATCAAATAGAAGAAAACAGACAAAACACTAAGTGATAAAGATTTCAGAGATGTCTTTGTGGAGTTGTATCTTATAGTAAGGAAAACAAAAGAGAATAAACATAATTAGTAGCACATCAAACTAAAAAGCTTCCACACATTGAAGGAAACCATCACTAAAACAAAAGACCCCATACCACATAGGAGAAAATATTTTCACATATATCTGATAGAGAACTGATACTAAAGATCTACAAAGAACTCATGCAACTAATACAAAAAAATCCATTAAAAATTTTGAGGGTATGGGGAGGAATGTAAAATAAAATACCATCATCCAGGGAGTGGTGAAAAAAAAGTTATGGAGAAAAACAAAAGGATTTTGTGTGCCCTTTATTTGTAGGGTAGAATGGGGGAGATAGAGTAATTGAAGAAACCTGAACTGAGACGGGAGCACACATAAAATATATTTTAGACTGTGTTCCGACAGTACAGTACTGGGTTTCCAACTGGCCTTTATGTTAAATGATCATCATTGTGTTATGCTTTGAGGTGTGCTGTCTTAACTTTGAGTTTCAGAGTTATTGGGAAAATTAAGTAGATATGTGAATTTATCTTATATAGGATATTGTATAATATAGCATACTGATGAATTTTATAGATTGAAACTCGATTCCAATAATTCAAAATAATTTATAATAATCACTTTGCATAAATGTTGCTTTGAAGTTTTGAACTCGTATTATGACTAAAATAATAATGGTAACAGTAATAATAGTAATAGAGATGAGAGTAAAAGGAAAAACCCTCATGCTCATTCCTTTAAATATATTGCTATATCTGTACTCTAGGAGCCTATAAAATTGGAACAACAAAAGGACAGATGGTAAAGCAGAATCGAACATAAGCTTGGATAGTATCCACTGAGAGGAAAGTGATTTATAATTGGTAAATACTATAATGAAATATGTTAATTCATATTACAGGGATTTAGGAGTCAAAGCCCATCTGTGTGAAACAAATATCAATAAAGATGTTTTCCCACCTGGATTATCATAGGATCAAATAGTGATTTTGACCACATTTCAGAAACAAGCCATATGTTGAAAAAGCCTTTTACTTCTCAAGGGCAGTAACTTGTTATGTAGACATATTTTCAAAAAGATTAAAGAGGATGCTTTCACGCAACTCCTCATTATTTCCTATTTTATTTTTCAGTCTCTTCACTGATCTTATGTGGGTTGCTCACTGTTTTCTAACTCACCACAGTTAAAGAGATACTGCCAAAACTCCAAAATAATATTGTTAGTTCATAGTTCTTATTTTAAAAAGGATGCTACTGGATTGACATATCCCTTTTCTCATATCAGCCTCTCTTCTCTGTTTTCCTTTAAAACATATCTAGAAGCCTAGGGAAGCTGCAACTATTTCTATTGGTGCCCTTTGCAATTAAATAAGGGTATATTTTAAGTAGAGAATTGCTGAGGCAAATATTATTAATTATACAGAACAGTCTTCTTGTTAGTATGCTTATTTTGTCCAGAAAATGCTATAGTAGGTGGACCATGTTCTCGATTGATGAAAAACGTGTACCTGCTTACAGCTATGAGTCCACAGGCCCAATTTACTAAAAATTAGCGATCCATCAGATTGATGGGCATAAAGCAATCTGCACTGTTGGCGCCTTGAAATTTCTTGCATCAGTCACCAGATCATGATTTACTAATAGGGTTTCAGGGCTTGCAAAATAGCACAACTCTAACCACATATTAATATTTAATCTGGCATTTTAAGTGCACCTAACAAAAGACCCCAGAGCTGCTGACAGAACCCTAAATTGTGAATTTCTTAAAAGGGAATTGAGCAGGTCCACAGTGATTTCTTTGAAAAAAAGAAAAAAGAAAATGAATGGGTCCCAATGTTTCTTATGTAGACCTACAAGCCAGGGCTCCATTTTTCTTAAAAAGTATTTATCATGCATTTTTAGATGCTTTATTAGAGAATTACAGGGCTGTTTCTGGTGGCTGGCTAGAAAATCCACAATTAGATGACAGCAGATGCATTTTGGTTAATAAATTTTATATTAGACAATTTTCTCCTAAAATAATTCATTCGTACTTCCAAAATGTTGCTAAATGAGAGACAATCTTGCCTATAAATCATTTGAATCACCTTATTACATGCTTTTAAGCAATGCTATCTGTTCTGAGGTAATAAGTTGGAGGAGGTACTCCACAGGAAAGTGTATTTGCTCTGCAACCCGATTTTCAGGGCTCAAGATGACCATTAACCAAGTTCCATTGGTATCCAGATCTACTTCAAATGAGAGAGATCAAAAGAGGGGAATAAACTATACCTGCTGATGTTGGTGAATGCATTTAATTATTACATGTAATAAGTATAATGAGCTCATCAAACAGGTGTTGAATTACTTCTATTTGTGGCAAAAATATAGCATAATTTATGAAAAATACTCTGTAATAACAGAATGCCACCTGTAATAACAGAATTTTTATTAGTGTACAAATGAGAGTTATAAATGATGTTTCTTATCTATGGAACAAAACACAAAAGACAACTTATTAGCAAAAGATAAATTGCTTAGCAAGATTTCGATGAGATGCTAGGTTTGTCATGAAAAAAAAAAAAAGCTTTTTATTTGCACAGACCAATGCCTTTATAATCCATTTAAAATAATATACTTGCCACTAGGTGGCTATTTCTGATCAGATCATTTTACCATTTTAATTACATTTTTAATATCCTGGCCGCATAAACTAAGATAAATTACAAACCCTGAACAATCTGGCTGCTAGCTCAGGCATAGTCAGTAATAATATCAGCTTTTGTTTGTGCCTCCTCTAATTAGATTCTGAAATCTAGGCTTTGTCAATCAATAATTTTAATTTTAGAATCGCCTTTTGATCTTGCATTTCATGTTTGTTTGGGAAAATGATCAGTAGGACAAAGCTAATAATTTATGCAGAAACAATCTCTCAGCAGAGCTACATGCACATTCCTCCCCATCAACAGAAGCCTGCAGACTAAGCTTGACACAGTTCTAATTAGCATGCAGATATGTGTTGCCTCATTGGCAATTCAAATTGCTTTTTTATAATGTACCTCAAATTGTGCTACTCAAACATTGTATTTGATTTCCAAAGCCCCCTGGGCATCCCATAATGTCTCCCTTCATCCCGGTATGAAGCATTTATATTGAACAATCTGCTGAGACTGGCTGTCTTTTTGAAAACACCCAAACATCATATCCCTGGGACCAGCTTTTCTTCTTGTCAGAGATCACCTTGTTCTTCTGCGGAATTCCTTGTGCCCCATTTGTAGGTTTAGAGATGATATGTTACCTCATGAGTTGCTTCTCCCACGTGGTTGATCTATAGAGGGCTTCGCTCCTGTGCCACTCATTTTTAAAGTGGGGGAGGATGTCTGGTGAACGCACATTAATATGCGGCACATTACCACATCTCTGAATGCCAGTCTTCCATTCTTCATTAAACAAAAATGGCTGGATTGCAAGGGTTGTTTTTCCTTTCTCCCACATGCATATGCACACACACTTCTATTTGCTCTCTTGGCTCACATAGACTCACACAACCTTCTCACGCACCTACATACCCACCCAAGACCCCCAGAGCATATCATTGTCAGGATTGAGTTGTATATGAAAGTTGTCTGCTGCACTCATGACAAATAAGGACA
Organism: Galemys pyrenaicus; assembly: GCA_019455555.1. Classification (NCBI taxonomy): domain Eukaryota; kingdom Metazoa; phylum Chordata; class Mammalia; order Eulipotyphla; family Talpidae; genus Galemys; species Galemys pyrenaicus. The sequence continues at coordinate 5,883,049 of JAGFMF010011568.1, forward strand.
TTCCAGCATACACAGGGGCTTCCCCCCCCCCTTTTTGCCATGCAGCAACAAGTGGCAGAATCAATGGTGTACAGTTATTCAGCAATGTAATTCATTTCACTGGCTCTGGCTCCTCGCCAGATCCGCCATCTGTCTCTAGCTCTCCCTCTCCCCCTCTCTCTCCCTCTCCCTCTCTTTCGCTTGAATTTGTCCTACATTTCGTAATATTACGTGCCTGCCATCCTTATCCTATGCCAGAGGTACAACACCAGTCTCACCCCCATTCCGGCGTGCAGTTCTCTGAGTTCAGTGGCACTTGGGATATTCCACTTCAGTGCCATGGGAAAAAAAAGGGCAAGCAAAATACAAAAGGATTCATGCAAAAAAAAATATATATAATGTTCTGGTATCCAATTCTCCTGCTTCAGCCTTTTATCCAAAGCTTTGAGATGGATCTGCCTCATCCAGTAACTTTTCCTGCTTCGTTAGAGTATCTTCATTTTCTATATCAGACGCTGGCACTCCACGCCAGTGCTCGGCTCCATGGAATGCCTGCTGTTGGACACTTGCAGAGCTCTGCCACCAAGCAACCTCCTGCATTGGAAATCGGGGGACTACTCCAGGATCTTATGCGTGCTTGCTGTTTGAAGCTGCAGAAAAGTGAATAATCAATTAAGTATTGATTTCTTGTAAGATTTGGTAAATTTCAAAGGCAAGACAAAGAGGATGGCTTAAGGAAACACTGCAGGGACTTGGCGTAAATTAGACAACTAACGGAAGCGCAGAATAAAATAATACCTCAACTGAAGATTTCCTTGGAAGAATTAGCACTAGCTATTGGAAGACAATGGTGGATTTAATCAAAACAGCAGGCATGCAAGAATTTTACCCGTGAACCAGAAAAAGGAGCTAATTATAACCACCTTTTTAATGGAGCTAATTTGACTGAATGGATGCAAATGTGCTTTATTTATGGATGAAGAAGCAAGCCTTACTGCAATGATCTTGGGATCATCGTATCTGCTAAGCTTTGCAGCTCCTGTTACCCTCAGTACATTTTTATTTCCGGAGAAGGTATTTATATGTAAACAACAGCTAACCATGCAAAAGATTCATCGGAACAATATAGCATGGTATATGAGATGTAATCATAATTTTGCAGCCTCTCGGGATTTCCCCTAACTTGGGGGCTCTGCAACCTTTGCGTGCAATGGGTTATGGTAAACAATAAATGAATGATGTTAAACTGTTGTGATTTTTCAATGTGTAGTTTATTAATTTTAGCTTTCTTAACATGTTGATTCAGAATTACTAGACAATTAATCCAAACGAAAGGAAGGGAATTGTTGGGTGGGGTGTTTTAAATGCATTTGCAGTCTTCTTAGAGATCGGAATGTGTAGGTCCCACCAGCCCATGAGCTCTATAATTATAAAAGAATGGTAAAATTTTTGACAATTTGAAGAATTGGTTTTATAATGGGAACAATGTGTTATAATCAGTAAAAGGAGAGTTGTTATGTTTTCTCTCTGGGTAGAATGTTCTTGAGTGGTTAACTCCTCTGTTGCTGATGAGAAGTAAATATAACTGGCAAGAAGGAGAGATTGTAATGACAATGCTTTGTTCCTATGCATCCACACATTTCAGGCTGAAATGCATTTTAAAAATTTCCTTCTGTTTTTATTATTTTTCTTCTTTTCATCATTTTTTGCTGTCTTGCAATCTACGTTCCCTGAGCAACCATAGGAACCAAGTTACATTAAGCTTCAACACAAAGACCTTGTAAGAATAATGAATCCTCATTTGCATCGACATTTGTATTCAGATTTGCCAGGCTATAAACTTGGCAGATCAAGCGGAATATTAACTAGAGGCTTCCATGGTAAATTGTGGCTCTTGAAATTGCTAAGCCCCCACCCTCCCTCTTTTTCTCTCTATCTGTGGTGGCAGGTGAAGTCTCATGACTACTTGCTTCTTAAGAAGCACATTGGTCCCTTCATCTTTCAGTATGTGATGTCAGTTTCAAGCAGAAGAGAGAAAAACCAGTAGTAGGTATTCTAGTGAAGGTACAATATGACACGTGACTGGAGCATTAACTCTAGAGGCCAGAGACCATGAAAGAGGCATCTTTAAGCAACTGAACTGTGTGGAGAAATTATGTGTGGGTTAAGGTTTGAATTTTCTGGTATATTCAAAATACATTAATCTCATAAAAGTTCACAAGCACTTTAAGTTTTTAGAGGTTATAGGAGGATCAAGTTAGATTTTTCCTCATGAAATAATTCAATTATGCCACTCTGAGTCATTGTTATTGGTTTACTCATTCCCATTCTTGAAATACTTAAAATACCTTATTTTAATGTTACTATGGATTGACTGATTTAATCCTTAGCTTTGCTAGGGATTGTGAAATAGTAATATAGGAATAGTCATATTTACTTTTCTGTAAGCCCAGAAATACCTCTAAGGTCATATTTACAGTACAGTAAACAATGGGGTGGAAAATCTAGACTTTAATTTCCATGTTTGGTCCAGTTTATGTGATGCCAAACAAGTGAGTAATTGGAAACATTTGTGCATGACTTAATTTTTCATGTATTATCCCATTGTTTCAGAATCCTGTAAACAGAGTCTAAGTCTATGACCTATTACCAAAACTCTCACTTGTCATCTTTTTTTTTTCATTTCAAGAACCCATCACTAGCAGGAAGCAATTAAAACACAATGGAAGACCAGTCTTAGAGTAAACTTACAATGAACATTTTAACATTAACTTTCCTTTTCAAATCTAGTGTTTTTTTTTAATTTACATACTGTAAATAATGAAATGTAGACTGTCTACTATGCAGTCATTTCTTTATGGTATATTGTAAGGAATGTGGACTTTTAGTAACTGCTTTAAGCAAACGATTTTAGTAACTCTTAACTTTATTTAGATTGAGGTAAGATTTAATTGTATATGGAGAAATGGCAGACATTTTCATGAAAAAAAAAAACACTGGATTTCTTTTTTTAAAATGTGTACAGTAAATATTTAGACTAAAGCATAATATTTCATTAACTTTTATAAACTTATAAAAACATAAGAATCTTGCCTTAAACGAATATACTACTAGTATAATTTAATCGATTCTTGGATGTTATATATTCTAAAGTAGATATTAGATACTCTTAATAACTGGGTTTTAAAATATGGAATGTAAAATATAAGTCATAACTTTTTGAGACTATAAGTTTGCATTCCACAATCTCATGATTTCTAAAGGAAATAGACTATCAGCTAATTTGATACTAATTACAAGTGCACTGAAAAAGGAAGAGCTTTATCACTAACTGGCAAACTTTAACTTTTATATGGGCTCTTTGATGTGGAAAAGATGGAGGATGTTAACTCATAAAGTTGCCTTGATGTACAGCATTCAGAGATAAACATTTAAATATTATTCTTTTCCTATATGATAATACCCTTATGATGAAATACTCCCATAAGCTTTATTGCAAAATGCACACAGAAGTTAGACACTGATACATAATTTTGAAATAATGGGTATAAGTGTCATGCAGACATCAATGTATTTTTTAAACATACTTGCTATTTTAAATGAATGTGAAATTTAGTTTAGTAGACTTCAATTTAATATGTAGACTTGGGGGTGTTACATACTGACACCTTTTTTATAGAAAAGTAAGAATACATTTTGTTGTATTCAAAAATACATTTAAGTTGTATATTCAAATAGGATTTAGAAAGAAGGAAATTTATATTTATACCTTTTTTCACCACTGCCCATCAATTTGAAACTGTCTTCTTAAATAAATGCTAATGATTTGGTTGATTACATTTGTGCATGTACTTACCAAGCAGTTTTGGGAATCAACTGCTGATGAATCTTATCAAGAAGAGAAATTACAGCATTAGCTCATTTGCCTTCTAAACAGTAGGAATAAGAAGTCTAACCAAAATGATATTAGTGATATTTTTTTTCACATCTACACAGAAAAGCATGTACTATTTCTTGCCAGTCCTCTCAGTCTTTCTTAGACAAGGGTCACATTTGTTAGCTGTAATCTCTTCCGTCTGCCTTAGGAATACAATCGATGTGTAGTCTAAACCATAAAAACAAAACTAAAGCCAAAAACAAACTAAAAACACATATTTAAGTTGAAGCGCCTTATTCGAGTTTGAGAAGGGAGCAAATAGGATTGTAAAGCTTTTTTTTTTTTTTTTTTTTTTACCCACAATGGAAAAGTAGCAAAATGACGTGCTCAGGGCAATTTCCTGATGTTTGGTTTCTGTTTATATGAGGATTTTTTTTACTACCTGTTAAAAATTCACATTACTGTCGGGTTTTCCCCACCATAACTTATATAACCACTGTTACACTAACTAGCAAGTTTGTTAGCACAATGGCTGAAAAGATTGAGACTGTTACGGGAGGCTGGTCTCTGATCTGTATGGATTAAAATAGCAAAGCCTGTCTGTATTACCCTGAGAAATTAGGCTTCACTGAATTAAAAATCAATATATTTCATTGGTTTCATTTAAGAATATGCTGAAGACTTTGCTGTATTTATGAGAACCGCCACTGGCAACACCATAGAATACACCAGTACTCAGAATTTGATCTTTAAAAATCAGTTCCGTTTCGTATCCACTTTAGAGGTAAAAAATCAACAGCACTGTCTTGACTATACTTTCTTCTAGTCAAATAAAGAAGGAAAAATTTCTAAAACCGTTGGTGGATTATAGGTATACGTAAGTATAGGGTAGGTACAGATATCTCCAAATATATATACACACCTATATATGACCTATACATATATCTTTTTTCTCTTTGATTATAAAGTATATATACTCATTGCTCTTTAAGGAAATATTAACATTTCATAACCAAACTTTTTTTCAATTAAGAATAGAAATGTTGGTGCACATACATAACATGTATGTGTACACATATACACATCAAAAATATATGGTTAATAGAATGGATAATGGATATATATATAGAAGTCATGAAATGAAAAGAAAAAAACAGATTTGCGGGATTGGTGAGAAATTATGCTCACTTCTGCTATCGATAATGTCTATACTTAAAGATTCAGGTTTAATTTTTATTTTTTAAATACTTATATCTTTTATAGATTATTTGTAATAGGTCATTCCAGGAATGAACTTTAAGTAATCACTAACATTTCAGTAATTTTGAGGTTATTTGGGAGATTGTGAAAGAATATATGTTTATTTTTGTGATCGTGAAAGAATGTTTATTTGTGATTAATATGACACAAGTGAATTAATATGCATTATTTCCACCTAAAAAGTTCCATCTAATACTGTGGCTACTTACCAATAAGTGGCGTGAGATTTTACACAAATATTTTCTGTTTTATGTTACCAAGTGTTAGTGTTAAAAATGTTAAACATTTTTTTGCAAATAGTTTTTTCATACCTACTTCTAAAAAGAAGAACATAAATTTAGGTAGCCATAAGGAAAAAGCTAGATATTTTACTATTATTTCAAATAAAAGATAATAATATTTTACAAATTGGGCTACAGATACTCTTCCGCAACCGTTTTAGGTAAGATTAAATATCTCTCCGTCATTCCATCATACAAAATATCACCGCAGTGGTCTTAAAACTTTCTTTCAAAAAATTTTTATGAATTGACTTTTCTCCTGATATTCTGACATCAATAAGCAAGTCTCAACTTCAGAACAAACTTGATATTGAATGCCTTTGAGAAAAATTAATTTCTTTATTTTCCTGTTTTGTTTAACCTTCAAGATAGCAGGCTAGGTTATTCAGCTATTATTTCAGCGGTGTATGCCCTAAGTTTTAAAATATCATGCAGCAACTCATACTTTTCTTAGGGGTCTGTTCAAGTAGTAATTTTCTAACTGACTCAATTGTTATTATCTTCCACTAATAGCTGTGCTCTTTATTTCTTAGTCCTCTTCCCAAATGATTTTACCTTCTTCTTTCTTTACTAAACTATTTGTTGTTTTGATTATTTCATACTATTATTTGCTCTCTGTTCTTCTTACTACAATTGTTTAATTGCTTTCAAAATACCACCTCTTACATGCTTTCAGTAATCAAGTGGATATAGGTAAAAGTATTTCCTCTATTTTAAAACAACAAAATTGAAAGCAATCATAAACTATATGTTTTTGGTTATATATTCATTGGCATCTTCCATATCATTATGGCAGCTGTGATGTCCATTTATATACATATGTATATCCATATCTATCTATCTCTCAAAATAGACTCTGTATGAATGTTTATGTTCATTCAGTTATTCTTCCAACCAATACAGATCATCGAAACCCTGTTTTGTGTCATGCACTTTGTCAAATCTATATGGCTCTAAAGAACACTTAAAGCAATAAGGCCTGCAAATTCTAAAAGTAACAAGCAATGGGCAAATCTGCCTAGGAAGGTACACAAAAACTTGCAGTTAGGCATTCTGTCTATCCTTAAGTACATATGAAGAGCCCTTGGGATTCAAATTACAATTTGAAATTTTTCCTAGATAGATCATAACCTTCCCATTCCATTTTGGCTTTGTAATTCTATGGTGGCTCAAACACCCTTAGTAATGACAGCTTAGAACAGATGTTCTCAAACATTTCATTCTCAGAATCACATTAGACTGTTAGCAATTACCAAAGTTACTACAGGATTGGCTCATGTATGTTATAGTTATTGATATTTACTGTATTAGAATTTAAAACATATTAAATTTCTAAATTACTTAAATCCTTAAAAAGAAAAGCACAGCTACATTAAATGTTAAAATAAATAATATGCTATATTATAATATTTTCCAAAACTGACAAAAGCATGGAAAATGTCATTGTGTTACATTTTCACTATTTTTTAAATATATCATTTAATAGGAAACTAGCAAGCAACCATAATAAGAGCTGTTCTGCAAGACAAGGGGAGGAAAAGGTATCAAAGCAGATGAGAGAAGAGCTGAAGGGACTATGGTGATGCTTCAAGGGTAAACTAGTGGTAGGAACTTTACAGGGAATACACAATGATGTAAAAGATAGAAAAAAATTAATTAAAAAATAGCAAATGCTGAAATCTCATATCAGCTTAGATAGTCAATCTTGCAATTACACAAACAAAAATTAGAAAAGAGAAAAAGTTTAGTAGCCTTTGAAGCTAAATATGGATATTCTTCCTTATTATAGACAAAATATTGACTAATAGAGATTTCTAAAAGTTAGTTGTAATGTGGAATCTGAAACCATATCAATGAACTATATAGTCTTTTTTATTATTAATGTGCATTACATCTGCATTCCTAATAGATATTTGATTCTATATGATTTTATTATATGTATTGCTCTGATACAGAATATTGGTTCACTGAGTTACACAGATCTTCCAAACGTTGACACATTTCATTATACAATATCAAAAATAAGCACATTCATTAATATTATCATAATGAACTTATCCGTAATTTCATTAAGTATTGGGAATCTGTCAAGTTAATGTTGAAAAATACAAATTATACAAAATTCTAATTTTCCTTTAAAACTAAAATTTTATCAGCAACAAATACTATCATTTGTTTCTCTTGGAGTTTCTGACTAACTTTGTCTATTTTCAAGTAGATGTGTGTACAAACCCAAGTCTGAAAAATCAAACTTTGTAAGTACAGAAAATGAGCTACTTAAACTCAATTATGCAATCATTTACTATCAGGTTTACCTCAATAGCCTTTATAATTTGTACTTCAGTATGCAACAGAAGTTCTTGGACACTTCCATTTTGTCACAAAGAATATTTTATAAAACATATACCTAAAAGAGGAAATTGAATGAAATTAACTGTTTCATTAAAGGTCAAATACTTTTTTTTTTTTTTTTAGTTGAAGTATATCACCCTGAGGAGTACAATGACTTTCAATGCAGGTTGGTGTTATTTGATTCATATTAAGAAACTAAAACGGTTAACTCTCCAGCTTTGGATATAAATTTTACCCAGTGAAAAAAAATCAAATAATAATAGTACTATTCTGGCAACAGTTTTGACTTCAAAGACATGTTGAAAATATCTCAGGATATCCCAGAAATATGGGGGCATGCTTTGAAACCCATTGACCTTGAAAAACCTAAGGTTTAGCTGTAGATGCTCCTAAATATTCTTTAATATTCAGTATCATCTAAGGATTAACTAGATGCATTATTACCTACAATAATACATAACGTGTCTAATTGATCTGCAATGCTGTTAAAAACAGACTCGTGACAATTTTCACTGAATATGTTTTTCATAGCTTGTCTTTTTTAAGTCATGGTAACTAGACAGCATTTAGATACTATAGTTAATGCTAGTTTTAAGAAACTTAATAGTTGATTTTTTATGTAAAGAAACGGTTTATTTATAAGACAAGTTAATACACTCTCCACTCCCAAAAATAAACAAATAAGTTGACAAAGAATCAGTTTCATTATTAGTTTTGTAGCATCCGCTAAAACCAAGCAAAGGTTATTTTTAAATATTTCTATTCATGAGTGCATTAATCTAGTATAGACAGAATCGTTAAGACCAAGCACACAAAGTCAACCGATACTATTGATAAGATGGCTAGATAAAAATATTTTTGTTTGCTAAATTTGGCACTCCTAATTATTGAAACGGGAAAAGTTTTCTTAATTCTGATATTAAGTAGTCAATTTTCTATTCTTTATGTGATATATATTATTCAACTAACAGATTTTCAATTTTATTTTATTGATGCAATTGAATTTATAAAAATAGTTGTGAAAATAGACAAGAAAATAAATAATACTCTCAAGTTTAAGATATCAAAATTCATAGAACATATAATTGCCTTCAATCTATCTTTTCAAATTTTCATTTCAATATTTTCTTATAATAACATTATATGATAAGCAAATTAATCTTATCTATTGTTCAATAAACTTATTTTACTCCTAAAAATCACTCCAATCCTGAATTAGAACTTCATGCCCATGTTGATACAGTTCATGGATCTGAGAAGTCCCCATTAGGTCTATTCTAATAGCTTAGTTGAAAGTTCTTTTCATTTGTTGCACAATATCCTCTATTATTACAATGTGTGTACCTATCAGTGATCCTAATAAATAAATAGAAAAACCATGAAAGAAGAACCACTTCATCCACATATTTAATCTTTAATCACTGCACATGTTCTTGGGGCCTGACCTGGAATCTTACACAGAGTAGATACATCCAAGAGTCCAGTAGGTATAGGAGTGAATGGCAGTAGATGGTTCAACCCCTCTAAAATTAAAACCCCATCAATTTGTGATCTTATAAAAAAAAAACCCCATTCAGCATTTCATAATCCCTCTTTATAGTTAAAAATGGCTCTTAATTTGATCCTCAGTCAAAGATAAGTTACATTCCATACCCTTTACTTAAGATTTCCATTTCATTTTTTAAGACCTTAATCGTTTTGCATTGCTCATATGAACCCTCAAATTCTTAAGCTCTCCTTAAGCTGTGAAGTGCAGAGTTGGGCACTACATTCTAGTGAATGAGACCAGAGCTGAACGATTTCCTTCACCGTGTTATATATCCATACTTCTCAGAATAATTATTTACAGAATAGCAAATTAATTATTCTTTAGCGCTAAACACAGTCACTTCCTATATTATACCGGAACAATTTGCTTCTCTTTTAAGTGGTCTTTTATGTGATCCTTGCAGAACAATACAGTCTTTTTTTTTAAAGCAAGGACACTTTGATTGCTATTCTTTAACTACAAGGGGTAATTTCTCTATTACCTGGACACTATTGTAAAACACACTGGGTGTGCAGTTCTCCCTGCCTTTCAGTCCATGACATTTAAAGTAATGATTTTCAAATCCCAAATGGGTGTTCTTTCATAATAAAGTCTGAACTGCTCTATGGTGAAATAGAATAATAAATACATTGCAATAAGTTTTTTATAAAACCACCTTTGTTCACTTTTTATGTCTTAAAACATTAATCTTATATACTTGCTAGTAGATGGTACTAATTACATTTCTACTGTTGCAATGTTGGATATTTATGTCAACCTCTTATTTTATTTTTCTAAGAATGCCAACGTTGAGACTCACTCTAAGTTAATAATGGTGAGAAGACGAATAGCTAATATTTAAAAGTTACTTGTAGAGGGCCTCCCTGGTGGTGCAGCGGGTGGAGCACCACATTGTGAAGCATCCGCTGCATAGCAGCACGTTTCATCTCTGGCCAGGGAGAGGACCCTCCTACCAGCAGACCTCTCCTACCTTGCCCGCTACTTCCCCTCAACAATGTATTTCCGTGGATCTGCCTGTTCTGCTCCCTGCTCTGTCTCTGGTGAACCCTTTTACCTCCAGGGACTCTGGCCAGTGCCCCAGCTCTTGTGTGCATAAATAAATAATCTTTAAAAATAAATAAATAAGTTACTTGTAGATACAGGATATTCTAAGGATCTTAGATATATTAACTTTGTGCACAAATTGAATAAATTACTATTACAGTTCAAATGCTAGATATGAAGAAATTAAAGCAGAGAAAAGTTTGAAAACTATGTTCAAAGTCATGCAATTACTTTGTGTGAAGGAACTGGAATAAAACCAGAGAAGGAAGGGAATACAGAGGTCAGGTTCCTAACCACTGCATTAAAATGAAACCAGTGTTTGATTTTAACTATTTTTATTTCCTGATATTAAAACTGAACTACTAATCTCTTTGTTTTCAATTATGTTTATTGAGGTAAAGTTGGCTTATATGATTGCATCTTTAGGGATTATAGGAACAAACTTTCAAATGTATATCTCCACAACATGTCCACCATCAGTGCCCAGTAATTCTCCACCATACTCCAGTGAGTTCCCTCCTTCCTCTACACCCACCCCACCACACTCCCTCCAGGTTGCCTCAGTTTTGCAGTCAGATATTAAAAGCTCGTTATTGGTTTGCTTTTTTAATTCTACTACACAGGCACATAAGAATGTTTATTTACATTTTTAAATATATTTTAAAAACTTTCAGAAGATAAAGTTCCAAACGACAGCAGATTTCTACCAATTTTTTTTAACATGACTGCCCACCTTTTGACATTACATAAAATTCTCTCTTCTGGAAATGGATGATGATTTTTAAGAATCTTCCTTAAGATTTTCTGAGTATGAAATTTTCTCTGAGTATGAAAACAGAACTTCAACTAATCTGAAAAAAGCTAGAGACTTAGTCTAAAACATTAAAATTTAGAGCTCATAAGCTTTTATAATAAGAATTTTAAAAGGTTACCAAGTCATTAACAGAGGTTAAAAAAAAAATAAGAAGCATATAAATACCACATCAAAGACTGAACAGATCCATCTCCAACATAAACACATAATATTGAGAAAAAAAATTAGGTAAGCTAAAAAGGGAGCATCAATGCTAGGAAATATAAAGAAGGAATTTGTAACCAGGGGTATAAATAACTAACCTATTATCCTAGGGGTCAAAAAGGGTCCTTGTGGATGCAGGTCCAAATACACTTAAGTCAGTATTTTAATGGTCATCTAAGGACAAGTGATTAAAAAAATCTTCAGTCAGAGAGAGGCATGGACCATAAAACAAGAATCCTGTAGGCCTAACCTAGATACACAATAGGCTATAGAAAAATGCAGTTGCTCAGGACAGTAGACCAAAAGTTTTTGTCTTGGCCTAGAGGTCTGGATGGGGAAAAAAATTCTCCAAACAAATTAAAATGCCAAACCCATACCACACAAGTATATATGGAATCTAGATTTATATTGTTCCAAATACAAGTGTCCCAATGAGAAATTAAGGTGAACTAAGCTCAAATTGTGAAACTTTTGGGCCATTAGTATTAACCATCCAGTTCTCAGCCCAAGGGATCTGGGGCAAGAGAGGACAAATGAGTATTTGAGCAGAAAAGAGTTCACAGAAAAAAATTACAAACTACACAATAAAATAGGCTTATGATATGCAAGTTTAATACCCTTAGGATTAGAAGCAAAATATCAAAAAATAATACTAAATAAACATTAATTAAAGATATAAAAAAGAATTAGAAATCCAAACGAAGGTTCAAAAAACTAAGAGAGGAATGGAATTTCTAAAAAAAAAAAAAAAATCACTAAAATTTGACACTCGATGGATGATAGAATGAGCAGAGTAAATCATTGTCCGAAAATTTGTTTCAGATAGTTTCATGGACTGAGACAAAAATATAAAAGAACCTGAGGTGTATGAAAGATAAAATAAGTAGATACTATGTATACTAAATAGATGGCTGGAAGATATAGAAAGAGGAGAAATATCAAAATAATGAAAATTAGAAATTCACAGAATTGAAGAAACATACTCTGATAGAAAAATACACCTAATTTCGACATTGAATAAATAAAAATAAATGCACACTCAGTAAACCTAGTGAAACTGATGACTAGAAAAGACAAAAAATATTAAAATTAATGAGAATAAAAATACAGGTCCAACAAAGGAACAGCAATTTCACAGACAGAAAATTCTCATCTGTAGTAACAGAGGCAATAACAGAAATAATAATTTCTAACTGCAAGAGCAAATAACTATCAAATGAGAGATGTATACTCACATAGACTACCATTCAAAAATAAAGACATTCCACACATTTTCATTTTCACACAAAGGGCTACTATTTTCTACACAAATCACCACTGAAAAAATACCTAAAATATGTCCATTATTAATTTAAGACAAAAATATTAATACAGAAGTAGGTAGGATGCATGAAGCAATGCTGAGAAAATATTAAATATAACCCTAAACAAACACAAAATGACACCAGCTTTTTTAAATGTTTAAATTTTAAATATATTAAGTACTTTTTTTAATTTTAAAAGAGAACTATAAAACAATGGCATTAAGGATGGGAATGAGAGTGATGTGTGAGAAATTTATAGTCGTTGTGGTTTCTGTTCTGATTGGTTTTTTACCACTATATCCTCAACACCATGATATGGTAAATACTCAATATTTGTTGAATGAGTCACAGAGCCAAAACTCCAGACATGATCTCCAACTCTTTTCCTCAGATATATTACCAAAAGTGTGGTGGCCTCAGATCTGTCTTTGAGGGAGCATATTATAATGGCAGAGTCAGCTGACAACTTCCAGCTAGCTGCCTCCATTCCATACACTGTAGCTCTGCTCCAGGCATTGCACAACAGATGGAAGTCCTAGAAGAATCATGATTGCCCAAGGCAGGATGACTCACAGGACCAACCTTGGTTCTGAGGCGTCCCATCAGCCTGGTCAAGATTTTCTGAGCCTCAATGTAAACTGAAACTTATTCTACCAAATTCTTCTGCTTTCCTATCTCACTTCTCAAAGGTGTCAAACATATGTTGAGGTCTGAGAGCTCTCTCTACTGTATCCTGTTCCCTCTCTTTATTCTTCACAGGAATCTCTACCAGCAAATTTATGCCATGTCTAATTCTGTCTTACTATCTATCTGTATCTTGAACGATCAAACTGACATATCAAACCAGATGGTGGACACTGGGAGTCTGGTCCTACAGCATAAAAAGGATTTTCCCTTCATTTTAAAAAATGTCATGAATAACTGGATATGCTCGGGGAGAAGACTTTCTTGAGTAAAAAGGTTGTAGTATACTGCTTATGCATGTTTTACAGTCTTAAGTTAGGATAGGTAAGACATCATTTTAGGGAACAGAGTCTTACTTGAGCTAAGCCTTGCTTACATATTATTTCCTCTCCCTTCCTTCCTTCCTTCCTTCCTTCCTTCCTTCCTTCCTTCCTTCCTTCCTTCCTTCCTTCCTTCCACCCTCCCTTCCTTCCTTCCTTCCTTCCTTCCTTCCTTCCTTCCTTCCACCCTCCCTCCCTCCCTCCCTCCCCCCCTCCCTCCCTTCCTTCCTTCCTTCCTTCCTTCCTT
>JAGFMF010011568.1:5897125-5939728 GCA_019455555.1 Galemys pyrenaicus
TCCTTCCTTCCTTCCTTCCTTCCTTCCTTCCTTCCTTCCTTCCTTCCTTCCTTCCTTCCTTCCTTCCTTCCTTCCTTCCTTCCTTCCCACCTGCTCTAAATTTTTAGATGGTAAGCAGCCTTGAGAACAGTAAGCCTATGTTACTCTTCTTACCCATGGCAATACGTTATACCAAATCTCATATTTGGGCATCCTTCCCATTCCTGGTCTATGGATATTGTGCAAATCTTCCAGTCCTTTCCAAATGTTGCCACCCCTGGTGAAATCATCATATCTGTGGGTCACTATACAACACACCAGCATCTGAATTTCATGACCCTTATCTTCTCAGTGATGCAGTCTCTCAAAACTGTGGTTACCTTAGGACCTCAAAATAACTGATACTTTCTATCCAAAAACCCTATTTCTGGATCCAACCTCTATGCCTCCAGCTTAGACATTATTATGACATTATTATGTCACAGCATTTTTTTTTTAAATCTTCCCTTCAAACATGCATCCTTCTTCCTATGTATCAATATCCTACTATATTCACTTCCATTTATATCTTCTTACCTATATTCTATGATAGGTCATTTTCATGTTTTGAATTTTATGTTACCTAAACTTATTGTGCATAACAAATCAAGTAACAATAGAACAAGATATTATCAGAAAATAAATAGCTGAAAATGTAAGACTTTTTAAATATTTAGTTACATCCTTTCTGGAAACATTTTTTCCTGTTGCTCACTATCCAAGACATTATTTCATTATAGTGCCTTATTGAAAGGCTTTTATAAATTATACCTTATCAAAATTTAGGATCTAATGAAAGTACAATACAAAGAAGTTATTCAAGTTTCTTAAGTCATAATTTACTGAATTTTTCATTAGTTCAATTCTCAGTTTTCTTTCTACCAAATTTGCAAGATGCAAGATTTGGTTTTGAATTTTTAAATTAATCTTTTAGTAATGACTCAGTTAAAACAAATCACTGGAAAGCTAAGTCATTTTTAAAATTTTTTTTCATGTACTCTGTTAAAGTGCCAAAAGTTGTTTTGACATTCATATAATTATATATTCCTCTGGTGCATTTCTGGGGTCATGGTACTGAAATACTATGAACAAAAATTCCTCTTGTGTTATTACTTATTTGACAAAGGTGAAAAGCATTGTCCAAGAGAATTCAGTCTTCTCTTATACACATTTGTAAGTTACTTTCAGAAACATGGGGGAAATCATGGAAAAATTGTTGCTAAAGATGTTCATGTTCACTGACTTCTTGTATGTATTTCATCACATAGAAGTGCATCACTGTTGGGGTTATTTATGAGAATTCTAGTTCCCTAAAATCAAGATAATCTAGTAATTGAATATTTTTAGAAACATAAATTATTCAGAATTCATGAGCTATTAAAAGAAGCATTCTGCTCTTCTTTTTCTGACACTAATCCACAATATGTAGAGTATCTATTAATCCATCCCTTTCTGTCTACTACTCATTATAAAATTGCTAGTCTGGGAATTAGAAGACTCTTATTTCAATGTCAGAACGTTTAAAATATTTTTTCCTACAAATTATAAAATAAGACTTTTAGCCTCTATAAGTGGCATTTGGTATCCCTAATATCTTATTAAAGCTTTTTATTTTCTTTAAATAGAATCTCCTCCACCCCAAAACAAAGCCTATAGGTTAGAGGAGAAGTAGCCATATATTCTTAGAAATATCTGGTAGAGTAGAAATTGTCCTTTTTTCCTGGTAATAAAGCAAGTGACAGATTGCCTTTTTACATTTTAATTAAACAGTACAACCTTATTAAATAAAAAGCTAAGATTTATAATCAAAGTTAAAAAACTCAAGATATAGAAGATTATACAAAAAAATATTTGAAAGGCATAGTCTTAAGCTATTTAGAAAAGGAAAAAATTCTTATTTATAAAGTACTTCAGGCTCACCTTTGACTCTAGTGCTTAATATCACCTATTTTAAAAGAGGAAAAATATTATACTATGTAATATCATTTCAGTTATATGATTGATACCTAAAATAATACACTAAGAATAGAAGTAACCTGAAAATTTTCACCTGAAATTCAGTTTTGTAATGTATGTAAATAAAAGGGGGAAAAATCCCCCCCAAAATTTCCCAGGTAGCCTGCTGGTCTACAAATACTTTAAGTCTAGTAGAACATACAAAAAATTTTGCAAATTCTGCTACATATTTATATCTCAAACACAAAGTGAATCTTTGCTTGGAGAATCACCAGTCCAGAGATCACAAAATCCAGAGGCTTTTACTAGATAACCTACTCCTGACTCTGAATATATTATTGAATATCACCCCCAAAAGTTGATAAACTGAAAAGTCCTCTACTACAGTGGCCTGGCAGAGAGTCCTGTCAGAAGGTTTCAGAAACTGGTCACTGGGTTACAAAAAGAAAGTGGTAGATTTATGTGGTGTGTGACAATCTCAATAACAGATTTCTTCCCTTTTTATGGGAAATCCTCTGAAATAGAATTTATAAAAAGAAAATTGTCATAGTTTTTAATATATTTACATAATATATATAAAATATATAATATAATTTAAAAATTGTCATCATGGGTCTAATCATTTCTAGAGTAATTGTTACTCTGCTGATTTCAAAATGTAAATTTAGTTGATGTATGTTTAGTCCATAATAAACTTACAATTTAGTTAATATTTGGAAGTTTTTTCTTTAATTTAGAGAGAGAGATTTATTGGAAAGTTCTTATATTTTCAATTTTGTAGTATAGCATGGTATCATAGTTGGGGTCACCAGTAATCTGAAAAATAGTACAAATTATGCATTCATCTACTATCACACATAATTAGTTTATCAAATATGTATGTGTATATCCATATGCATGTACCTCATACATGTATTTGTAAATAGCTAGTCTATCATACTTTCTCTAAGCTACCTGTTATCCATTTCATAAAAATCACTTTCATTGAGGAAAAAATCCTGACTGGAAATCAGACAGAGGTTTCAGCCACCATGTAATCGTGAATACAATAAATATCACCGGGGGACTGTGTAACTTTGGCCCAAAAATAACACTTGATCTCATGTCTTTGAGTCCACAAACAATGCCCCTGGCTAGCATTGATTTTTCCTGATAGTCACCTATCAATTGTTTTCTTTACACTAAATGTGAACTTTGATTGGTAGATGTTGTAAACAGCCATGCTTTGTAGCAAATACAGACTTTAGGTTCTTGGTTGACTGCATGGGATGCCGGTTAGAAGGACAAAGGTTGTTCGATGAATCAAACTGGTAGTGGTTTTTGTTTAAAGGCTGATGAGGAGTACCAGTTGGCGCTATATAAATATTTTCTTTGTGTCAGGTAATGTCCAAAATGTTTTACACCTATAAATATGTAAACTTGTATAATACTCAACATGTGTCTGGCATTATTGTTTCTATTTGCAGGTGAGGAAAGAATAAGTAACTTGAATAAGGATACATAACTAATAACTAATGTAACTTGGATCTGTATCCAGGTAGGCAGACTTCAGAATCCACGCTCAGAACTAAACAAAAACTCTCAAAATCAGACACTCAAGAAGGTGTTTAACATCAATATTTTTCAGAGAAAGTTATTCAAAACTATTACAGTAAGTTCCACCTTTGACAGCCCTCCATTACATTCTCAAATCCTAAATACCATTTCAACTAAAAGCATGAATCTATAACAAGAAAACTGTTCCGTCCTAACTAGAAGATTTGTAACTAGAGCTGGGCAAGAATTAAAGAGAATGATCCTGTCATTTCTAAGAATAACCATAAAATAAACTTACATGTCATTTTATTATTTTAGATATTTGTTAACAATGCTACATCAAGATAAAACACTATCAGCTAAGTAAAAGAAGAGCAAACACCTTCATTAAGTAGTAATCCAGTTTTAACCACATGAGCATACTTGGTGGGCGGGTCAAGTTTTGTCTCACAAGCACAGCTATCACTCGGCTCTAAAATGACGTATCCATTCAAAAACTAAAACCAGTGTTAAATTTTATTTTTAAGAACAGCTGGAAATAACTCAGAATAATTTGTGAAATCTCATAATTTCAAAAACTTGGCTAAAGTTTTAAAAACACCAAGTTTGACAAACATAGAATGTCTATCAAACTAAAAGCAGCCTCTGATCTTCCATATTTACATCTTATGATAAATTTATTCTGTGAATAAATTTCATTCTTATTTGGATATTCAAAAACATTGTAAGAAAATTATAGGTAGACTCATATTGTTATGTAAACATATAAACTTCCAGTACATACCTTCAAATAAAGGAAGCCTATTTTATTATTCCTTATTGCTGCTGCAACAGATGACCACAATCTTATAAGTTTGTATACTGAGGCCTCCTTAGTGGCTCAGGGGTTAAAGTCTCAGTGCTATTATGAAGCTATTGCCAGCCGCTGCAGCATGAGTTCCCTGCTTGGTCTGTCTTGCCTTCTGCTCCACCATCAGCAGTACATTTCAGTAGATTTTCCTGTTGTCACCCCACTTTGTCTCTGGTGCCTCAAACCTCTGGCCTACCTCCCAGTTCTTGTATGCATAAATAAATAAAAATAAATCTTTAAAAAAACCCACAAAATACTCATTATCTTACAGTTTTGAATGTCAGATATCCAAAATCAGTCTCCCTAGGCTAGAGTCAAAATGTCGGCTGGACAGTGTTCTTTCTAGAATCTCTGTGTAACAATTTCTTGTTACACTTTCTTGCCTTTTCAGGCTTTAAACCTTGATGTATTTGCATGTCACAGTTGCTTCCTCCATCAATGTAGCATCTTCATATATGTCTTTGACTCTAATTTTCTTTGTCCACCTTTCATCTTTAAAAGATCCTTATGATTAATATTGGACCCATTTGGATAACACAAATAATCTCCCATTTCAAGACATGTAATCATATCTTCAGTTTCTTTTGCCATGTAAGAAAACAGTTGCAAACTCTGAAGATTAAGAGATGGACATCTTAGGAGGATCATCATTCTACCTATTATACTCATCATATATGTATTTTCTGAGGTAGAAATATACCATATCCTATGTAGGGGACTTCCTAGTGGCACACGGGGTTAAGCATCACACTATGAAGCATTTGTTGTCATTATAGTACAAGTTCGAGTCCCAGCCAGGGAGCTGACCTACCTAGTGCAACAGACCTCTCCTGCCGCTCCCTTTAGCTGTGCATTTCAGTCAATCTGCCTGTTCTGTTCCTCACTCTGTCTCTGCTGAATTCTCTCACCCTCCCCATACCTCTGGTCTGTACTCCATTTCTTGTATGCATAAATAAATAAATATTTTAAAATATATATATATATCCTATGTATATTGAAAGACAAAATGATATAAAATAAAGAAGAAATAAGGGGGAAAGAACAGAGCTGAAAAACACCTCTTAGTTGAAGAGCACTGATAATATCCCTGTGAACCTTTACATGTTTTCTGAAGGTGTGATGTTTTACTGGTCAGTTGATTATTAGTCAGCTGATATGTATATAATATATATATATACAATACATTTTTATTTTTATTTTATTAGAGAATGTACTTATAAAAGAAGACTTGATAGCTGCCTTCTCACTTCTGTCATGTGGGGTGCAGAGAAAAAGAAATTATGAAGGAGAAAATGAGATTTCTACAGATACCAACTATGCCACTACCTGGATCTATTCACCTACTATATTTACTAACATTGCTTCAAGGATGATAGGCAATATGTAATGAATGAACTAATACCTCTCCTTTGGAGAACCAAGATGCTCATCCTCTGAAATTGAAATGTTTGTTGACCAGAGACTTAATACTTACTACTTCCCCAGAAATTGGCTTTGGTCAGAGGGAGTTACCTTAGTTACGTGATCTAGCAAAGGGAAGAAGGTGTGGGGGGAGGGGATAAACCCATAACTAATGACTGAATAATGCATGGTAGAAAAAGCCAGTTTCCTTTCCTCATTTGAGACACTTATGAAGACCATCTCAATTCCAGAGCTTTTTATGAGATCTAAACTTATGATATCTAATTGTAAATGCATTGAAATTTTATTTCCCCCTCCATCCAATTTTATTTCATTATATATTTCACCAGAGCTGTTGCTCAGACTACTTACCAAAGAATAGCTTGCTTGTATTTCTCAGACTTTGTTTCTCGAAGAAATCTGAATTATGACATATATGTTCTTTGACAGTGGAATAAACAAATGATTAAATAAAATAGTTTTCTTCTTTGGTGACACGTTCAATAAAGGATCTGCAGTAATTTAGAGAGGTTGGATAAATAGCCACATCAAAGTCATTGATTTTGAGGTTGGAAACTTAGGGCAGACCAGAGCAGAATTCTTTAATCACTGATTTCACTTTCATTCAATGTAGTCACACTTCTGTATAGGAATCAGAGTTGCAGCCAGTTTAAAAATCTGAAAGAAAAAAATTCACTCAAATAAATCATTTTTTTCTGACTTGACCTTCAACTTTGGTTACGGCAACTAGTATTGAGCAATTGATGACGTAAGAAGAAATTGAGCTGGAACAAATATTTGAATGTCTGGAAATCACCACTCAAATCTATTCCAAATTCATTTATAAAATGACAAGTTGAAAATTATAGCTCTCAATGAACTCAAATGTAGTTCAGTGGGTGGAATATTATAAATTATCATGCAATGTGGTTATATTGTTGTTATTAACATCAATACTAACTTTTTTTCATTCCACTTCTCAATTATTTTATTTACAACCTAGTACATTTACATGACAAAATTTACTGGTGATTGGCAAGATATTTTTCCTAAAATTAGTTTTGACTATCTCACTTTTAATAAACATACACATTTAGAAATCTTCAAATTCTTATATTTTTCTATCATCTTTCATGAAATTTGATAGGCATTACTATGGATAATATAAATATGTAATAACATAAAAAGTAAAATAATGTATCTACTATATTTAATAATGAAGTGGAGCAGTAGAAATGATAAGAAGTTGAACTTAGTATGCTCACCCTACAATTATTTGAATTACTGCCTCATTAATCCAATTGAACAATTAATATAACTTTAAAACAATTAAATGTATATATCAGTGATTTACAGTAGAATAAGATCAAATATGCTACTTTACCAATGATGGCTATGATGTAGTAATTTTGTTGTTTAGGAAAAATACCAAAATTCAGGGAAAATAAAAACCGTGTTCATACCTTAATTGAACTTTATTAGATGAAGTCTAAGTGACAAAATATCAACATTTTGGCTGATATATTGTACTGTTGTATATACAAATAGTTATTAACTATTTTCTATCTGCCAGATCCACTAATAGGCAGTGGGAAGAAAAAAGTCTCACTAAGCACTAATAGGCAGTGGGAAGAAAAAAGTCTCACTAAGCACTAAGCACTATTCTTAGCTCATAAAGAATAATGCTGTAAAATGCAGTATATGTGTATTGTGACACAAATACGTAGGGGGGTGGGGTTGCAGGAGGTTCAAGGGAAAAAAAGGCTAACATTTCCTATATGAGCTGAAAAACAGAAAATTATAATAGGAAGAAAAGACTTTGCCAGATGAAATGAAAGTGGGGAAATTTTGACCTATTATATTATGTTCAGAAGGGCGGATTTTTGGAAATGTGTCTGGTGCATAGAGAGCAAGGAAGAAGAATAAGAATATATTTTGGAGTAAATTTATAAAAGTTTTGGCATGCCTTGCTAAGAAACTTGGGTTTTATATTGCACACAATGAAGTGATCCTTACTAACTTAAGTGAATTAAGGATATTCAGTGAGTCGTGAACTAGAAGAGAAAGCCAAAAGATGAGAAATATGTAGACAAAACCCTACAGGGACTAGGCTGCAAAGACACTGCATACTAAAGAAAAGAGATATTTAGTTATTACTTTTCATAATAATAAAAGAGAGAGTGTAATCAGTCATCCCAGGCACATGTAGTTACAGCATAGAATGAGGGAGTTCTCAGATATAGTCATACATATGATATCAAGCCATCATATGTATCATGTGAAAAATATACATCAGATGTGTAACATTAATGTCTGATACTTATATAGATATTTATGGCTTAAAAATCTGTGTTCTTGATTTTAACTTCACGTATATGTTAAAGTCTCTGTGAAGGAAGACACCATCCCTCTGTGGGTAGAAAGCACAGATGTCACTTGGAACTACCTAATGACTAGATGACCGAGCTCCAGTCTGAACAAAGCTCTTATCTCCAAATTCCAGTATTCTTTCTTTCAAAGCAGCAGCACATACAAAGAGAGAATACACAGGAGAAATATGTGATGTGCAAATATTCAGAATTACTTTATGTAAGCAGTTGCCAATAGCCCAAGCACCAAAATGTGAGTAAGGAAGGACCGAAAAGAGACGGGGCACTTTCATGAATTTTCTCTCTGTGGGACTCATTGATTTTTCTATTTCCTTTCTTTTTCCAATTCACCACTTTCTAACACCAAACCTTTTTAGTGCAAATTGATAAAGTGATACTTCACAAGCATTGTCTCACAAACAGAGCTTGTAACTTCTAAACACACACTCACACACACTCACACACACACGAGAACTAAAAATTCTCAAATTAACTTACTTTACCAACCCTTTCATGTTTATAATAAGAAACACAAAGTCCAGGGGGCCTAATGACTTGACCAATGTGGCATCCTAATTGGGGAAACAGAAGAGTCTATACCCCAGGCTTGCTAACCTTCCACCCATGGAGGTTTCCACAGACTGTGGCCAAGAATCAGAGGCAATTTTCTGCCAAGAAGAAAATTGAAAGAAGAAGGGATTCACAGCAGTGCCCATCTGGGACTTGGGAGGGAGAAGAGGCAGTCTACTGCAGTGCTTCCCAGGCTTTTAGATTTCATGGACCAGTGCAATTACAAATAAATATATAAGTCCTATCATTGGGTTGCCAACATTTTAATTTTGCCAGGAAAAGACATTTAAAAATAAACAAAGGCAAGACAAGTATAAACTACTTTACCACCATTTCACACAAGAACAGACACTGTTATATCAAAATACGAGACGTTCCTTTAAATGAAGTGATTTCTGTGAAATATTATCTTTACTCTGACTTTTTTTCAGTTGGTCAAGGACCAATTCTGGATTGATGGCCATTACTTAAGAACTACTAGAATATGGAACAAACCCCAAACTGAGAGTCAGAGAACCAACATTTAGTCTATTATCAAAGACTATGTACCAAGTTGTTCCAGAGCTTTGATCTGAAATGCACTCATTTAGATGAGATCTTCAGATCAGCCCTGCAGTGCTAGCATTCTAATATCTGAATCAGACCAATATTACAGATGCTCCTGAGAATCTGGGTCCTTCAGAAAGCCTCCTACCCAGGTCTCATCTTCTCAAGTCAAAGAAACAATGCAGACAGGTGAGGAGGGTCTTAAAGCATCTCCACCTAGCATTGAATATTTTACAAGTGTCCACTAGTAGCCTTTAAATTGTCTTTCATGAGAGAAAATATTAGACTGACTTGCATTGTTTGTGTTTAAATTATCAATCTTCCTATTTTTTTTAATGGTAACTATTATTCCAGATGCCACTATTACTGCTCTCTTTATAGGAAAAAGGGAACATGTAGAAGGAGGAGGAAGAAGCAGGCAGAATAGCAAAGTGGAAGGAGGTAAGGGAAGGTGGAGTCTGATGTTATTAATCTAATTTTTTAAAAAATATTTTCAATTCTCCTTGAGATTTTTTTTTAAGATTTTATTTATTTATGGCATATAAGAGCTGGGGTACAGGCCAGAGGTGCAGGGACTGGTGAGAGGATTCACCAGAGACAGAGCTGGCAACAGAACAGGAAGATCTACTGAAATACACTGCTGAGGGGACAGCAAGTGAGGCAGGAGAGGTCTGCTGTGACATATGGGTCTCCTCCTAGGGCAGGGATCGAAATGGCGCTGCAGTGACTGTGGAAGCCCAACAGTAGGAAGGCTCAACCCCTTGAGCCACCAGGAAGGCCCAGTGAATCTAATTTAAAAGAAAGTTCCAACGGAGTTCCTGCTGATACAGTCGTCACTTTGGGGATCCTAGCACTACTCGATCCTACTCAGAGACAGGAAAATGAGGGAGAGTCCAGGCATACAAGGAAGTTTTAATATGTTGGCTAAAGACAAACAGAGGGCAAAAAATCACATAATAAAAGGTTATCATCACTTATCAGTAGAATGCAAATCAAAGCTATAGTGAGATACTCTTCATACCTGTGAGACTAGCCCATATCAAAAAGACAAGAAGCAAAAAGTGTTGGCAAAGATATGAAGAAAAAGGAACACGTATACACTGTTGGTGGGAATGTAGACTGGTCCAGACCCAAAGGAATACAATATGGAAGTTTCTCAAAATATTAAAGATGATCTACCATATAGCACAACAGTCCCATTCCTAAGTATATACCTAAAGAATATAAAAAAAAAATCACTAATTCGAAGAGATATATGCAATCCTATGTTCATTTCAGCACTATTTACAATAGTCAAGTTATGGAAACAATGTAAGTGCCCAGATCAGATGAGTGGATAAAGAAGATGTGGTAGTTATACACAGTGTAATACCAATAATTTTTTAATGATGAAATTCTGCTTGTTGCCACAACATGAATTTTGAACTAGAAAGAATTATGTGAAGAAAAATGTTACCAGGTAAAAAACAAATACAAGATAGTTTCACTAGTAGGTGGAATATTAAGAAACAAAGAAATAGACAAAACCAATCTTAACAAGTCCTAGAAATCTGACTGCAAATCTATGGCTTAAAGAAGGGGAAGGTGGAGGTGAATTAGGGTACAAATGATGGTGGTGGTAGTGGAGGAGTTTTGGTGTTTGGGTGCTTGATTGGGTGGTAGTTTTGGTTTGGTAACATACATCTGAAGATTTGTGAACTCATACCCCTAAATTATCTACAATGTTGTTAACTGACACTGCCTCAATAAGCATAGTAAAAAATACATAAATAAATAACAACAGCAAAAAAGCAAGCCATGGGGCCTCCCTAATGGCCCAAGGGGTTAAAGCACAGCACTATGAAGCTATCTGCAGTCACTACAGCATGAGTTTGATCCCCAGTCAGGGATTTGCACCCCACATGGTGCAGCAGACCCACATGGTGCAGCAGACCTCTCCAGTCTTGTCTGCTGCTCTCCTCAGCAGTGTATCTCAGTAGATATATCTATTCTGTTCCTCACTCTGTCTCTGGTGAATTCTTTCACCGCCTGCACCTCTGGCCTTTTCTTGTGTGCATAACTAAAAATTTTTTTTAAAAGCAAAACATAACAGGTACTGCTCTTTGCAAAGGGTGCACAATTTCAAATAGAATCACTGCTGGTACATTGAAGCCCTCCCTTGTGTTTCCATAAATGAAAAATGTAAGCAGGCAAATGAAGTAGAAAGTTTAAAAGTACCAACAGAAGACTGCTATTTCATCTTATTGTCCTATGGTCTGCAAAATGAGACTAAGAGCGTACACATTCTGTTAGAACTTAGAGAAGACTTGAAGAGTTAAGTTAGAGTCTTTGGAACAAATTACAGTTTAAAAATTGAGAGAAGAAACCACAGGAAACCTAGAAACAACAAGGTAGAAGCAGATTTAACTAAGAATTTCCTTCCCTTGGTCTGTTTTAGTCACACCCATAATATAATTACAACCTAGCATTTGCATTTAATTATACAGTGTTGAGAAACACTGGATTTTATAGCAAAGTTGAACCAAAGACAGAGCTTTATTGCCAATACGTTTTGTACTTCTATCGTAAGGAATGAATTTCAGAACACGAAAATTCAAATCTTAGCTAAATAAGACAGAATGAAGATGTTTATGGTCATGCCAGACACAGACATACTTGCACCAAAAAAGGATAGAAATATCCAAATGTTACAAATTTGCTTAGGCAAATAATAAGTTCTTAATAAATGTTTGGTGTTATCATCATCTTTTTAGAAAATAAAAAGATTCAATAAATATTTTTTTGCTTCTATGCCCATAAAATAAAACCTACAGGAGGGTGAGTGTAAGACCATTAAGTTTTTTTTTTTTTAACGGAAAACCCACAGTGTTCAGTGGAGCCATATACACCTCCTCTGGTCTTATTCCACTTCCTTTTCTTTTCTATCCTAAACTTCAGAGGTGTTAAAAGGAGGGTAAGGTCCTTCCTTGAGGTAAATTTTGTGGTACCAACCACAGGAATTTCACATGACTTTGGTGCATAAGTAATTGCTATCATGAAAATTCCTGATTTTTCAAAAGTAAATGATGCATAAAAGGCACATAAAAGTTCAGTTAATAAGTCCCAATGCGTTGGAGAACATATCTTAGCTCAGCCAATGGAACTAGTTTTTTATTCAGTGGAGACCTCTTAAATGCATTGCCTCAGTGCACAGTAAATCTATTCTTTTAGCAGGTTTATTCCTTTATCTGGTAGTCAATTAAGTGGCCTTTCATGAAATGTAGCAATGACATACATTTGTGGAGGGAGGTATATTCTTATAACCTGTCTGATTATCTTTGGGCTTTAGCATGTATTATTTATGAGTATTATTTCTTGAGCAGGTTTATGCCTTCATCAAGTAATCATGAACACATTTGAAGTATAAATATGAATCTATAGCAACTGGAAGTCACCATGGTTTTAACAAGGTTCATTCTTGCACAAATATCTCATTCAATTTTGAGGGAATTGTATTTTGAGAATAAAATTTATTTTGTCATATTCCCTCCTCACTTTCCAAATTGTAATATCTATACTACAAAGAAAAGCAATCATCACTGTTGCATGCATTGAACTAAATATTTCTAGCTGTAGAAATGCCATCAGCTTATTTCATACATCTAAGATGAACTGAGAGAAAAGCTTTTAAAATGCAACAGCATGGATGATAATTTCCTCAACCTAAGAGGAACTTCACAGAATAAATGTCAGAAAGTGTGTTGATACACTTGTGGGTAACAGAATATAATCAAATTTCTAGTGTTCTGGTTATTAGTTTTATTGTTGCTTGTTTTCTCTTAAATTTTTAATCTGACTGATGAATCACTTTTTCCTTGCTGCACAAAAAAGTTATAAGAATGTAACTGTTTTATTTTCAGAGGTCAAATCTTTCATTGAATTTTGCACAATTTTTTTCTTACAAAAATAAAACAATTGAAATATTAGATGGATCAATAATTGTAACTTTTCCTTTAATCTGGTCATTAAGCTACCAGGAGCACAGTTTGTTTACTTGAATATTTTAAAGTCATCATTATTTTGTAAATAAATAAAGGGGCAATGTGGTTGGATGGTATTATTGCCCAATTCTGCTATCATCTTTAAATGTAGGTACCAAGCCCAATGTATAGATGAATTAGCTGTTCTTAAATTAAAGAATATTATGAGTCAGTAATGGTATGACATTCTTTTTTTATGACTATAACGTGGGTTATAATGTGACAAGAAAAAAAATGTAATGTTTCCAATATGACAGTTTTTTAGATTTGTGTTGCCTGAGGTAGTTCCACTGAACAATACACTATAATTTGATTGATGGAAAATTGAAGTGGTTCATCTCATCTGCCAGTCCAGCTTACCACAGCTTTGGTTTTGCATGTATGATGATATATCACATTTTAGAGATAATGTTGTTTGTATTAGACAGGAGATTTTTTTCCTCCCACATAAAAAGGAGAACTTTATTACATAGAAATGATCAAAATATGCCATGGATTAGCATGGAATCAAATTTGTTGGGGTATAAATTTGTGAGTCCAAACTATAGAAATCAAAATGACATAATAAAGCCTTAGAATAATTATGTGTCGGGGGTAAATTGGGCATATAGTGGCAGCAGAATAATTCAGTCTAAAGTGATATCTATACCTGAGAACAGACTGTAGTTATTTTACTTTTAGTTGAAACAAATGCTTCCTTTTTCAAAAGAAATCTTATACACATCAATTATATTAAGAATCTTATACTCTGGAGAGAAGAAGACATTTGAAAAAATATTAACAGAGTAGTGAACAAATTTAAACACCTTAACTGAGTGCAAATTCAAATAACAAATTGGTAATCAAAGAACATGAGGCTATTTATAATTAACTGCTGAATATTGATGATTTCTCAGATTTAACCACAGCAAATTGAAATTAGGATTCCTGAGTTAATTTCAGAGTCTAATTTTAAAAGAATGCTTCTAGTTTACCTTCTATTACTAGTAGTCAAAAAATGTTTGAATATTATGTATATAATCAAAAATAATAATATAACCATTCATCTATTTTGACATTCATAGATTTTGACATTAATACAGAAAATTAAAAGTAAAGATGTATCAAACCTACCAAATTTTATTATCTGTATCTAGGAATGCTAACAATGAATTTCAGAATATTGTAGTTAGGGGTTTACCTGCAAACAGAGAAGATAAAGGAAAACTATGGTATTGGAATGGGAAATTCTATACATTATTTTATCCTCTATTCAGTAGTAAATAATGGTCATTAGAAAGGAAACCTTCAAAAGAATTGGTATTTGATATCATTTCTGGAATGTTTTATTTATTCAGTTATATAAAAATTGATAGATGTTTTTCATCCATCAAATAAAGCATTTTAAATGTTTATTAACATTTAAGCAGTCAGTGCCAGCTAGTTCACTGTGAGATGAGTGCTCATATAACATGGATGAAGTGTAAACAATCACTACTATTTTGGAAAACAATTTGAAAACAAAGTACCATTTCTTGAATGGTTATACTGTCCCAGACAGGATGCTAATCCTATGTTTGCCCAGGCATAAATTATATTAGTTTATATCAGGAGCCATAAAAATGATCATAACTTCCAATTTTTAATTCCAATTTTAATAACTAAGGAAAATCAAAAACAATGCAAAATATGTATATATTCATTTCAATGCCATTTACATAGGGAAAAAATGAAGATAACCTTAGTTTTCAGAAATTATTTAAATATGCTAAATCCTCTTGGTTAAATATGATGAATTTAAAGCCATAAAAATTTCAGTAGAATATTTTATAGCACACTAATTATTATCAGGTTAGAAAA
This sequence comes from Galemys pyrenaicus, assembly GCA_019455555.1. NCBI lineage: Eukaryota > Metazoa > Chordata > Mammalia > Eulipotyphla > Talpidae > Galemys > Galemys pyrenaicus. The sequence goes on from JAGFMF010011568.1 coordinate 5,912,230, forward strand.
GCAAGAAAAAAATTGTATTTATATTATAGTCTATATACTAAAAGAAAGCTATGCAAAATGAGGCTATCAAAAAAGTTTAAGGAAATAGTTGGTAGAAAAATAATTTCCCTTTCTTGATACTATTCTGTATTCCCAGTCTTTTTACCAGTATGCACTACTTTCATAACTGGAAAAAAAAAGTTATAATCTTCAATACTCTGACTTTATGCCTACCTGTACATTGGCACATAAGATCCAAGATGTGGAAGTGAAAATAGCATAAGCTTTAGAGAGAGGTAGACCTGGGTTGGAATGACAACTGCAATATTTACCAGCTGTGTGGTCCTGAATAAGTTAACTAAACTTTCTGGGTCTCAAGTCCCTCACATATATATAATTTAATGAAAAAGGATGTGAAATATAGGGAGAGAATGATCAGCTCTAACCTTATTGAAGCAGAGGTTCTTAGGAAAGATTTCAACAAGATAATAGTTAAGCAATCCTGGAAGATGAGCTGGTCATATGTACAAGATGAAGAGAAGAAAGAGTTTGTATCAGAGTGTCCACTGTGAAAACAGAAAAAGGGAAGGGGCAGAACACCACAAACTGGAACCTGCTATCTCTTAATTTTGCAGAATAACAGGTGCAGGAATTAAATCACTTAGAAAATATAAGGTTCAATATCAAAACCTGAAGAGATGTTCCTCAAGTCTAGATATACTTGCACTGGACGTCAATTTTTAAATATGTTAGTATATAAGTAAATGTGCTAGTGTTATCCTGGAAAACATTGCTTTTATTTTTTTCCTCTCTTGAATTCAGAAAATCTAATTGAATTATAGACATTTAGAGATAAAAGGTACATCACACTGCCACCAAGACTACATTCACTTCAACAGAGGTAAGAATAGACTTAGAGATTTAGGACTTCCCATAATTCTTAATACTTCCATAACCATTTACAACACAAAGGGTTTTCCTCAAACTAGTTTCCTTCTTCAGGATTTGAAGAAATATGTTATACCCCTCTTTAGAAATGTCAGCAGTTATAGTGAATAATCAATTTTTGCTTTTATAAAGAGCAAATTAGCCTGGAATTCATAAGTTTGGTAATGTTCTGTTCCATGATTTCTCTTTCTGTAGATTTATACTTGGCATCTGTTTCTCTTACCAATTCATCATAGTTAATTATTACATTTCATATTTATTGAAATTTATTTTGCATTACTCCAACAATCCATCTTACCAAGACTACAATTATTTTAGTTCTACTGTTTAAATTTAGAAATTGAGGTGCTCAAACAATGCCCACTTGGCTTAGGCATAAAATTTTGAAGTAATATTATCATGTTACATGCCCATGACTGAAACAACATTGGAATGTTTCTACATTTTAGCTCTATATACTTCAATCCATATGACTTCTGTTTTTATGATTGATTTTCATAGTTTAAGTCAAGGTTTGGCAAACTATAACTGAATGACCTAATCCAGCATATTTCCACTTTTTGTAAATAAAGTTTTATTTAGACACAGGTGATTGTTGCACCTATGTCTGCTTTCTTGCTAAAATGATGACTTGAGCTTTTGTGACAGAGATCACATGGTACATAGAACTGAAGATATTTATAGTATCATTCTTTACAGAACCAGTAATATTTCCTTAAATATTAATATAAAGTCATCTCTTTTTCTATAGTTTTATTTTTATTTATTTATGCATACAAGAACTGGGGTGTAGGCCAAATATACAGGGGGTGAGAGGATACACCAGAGATATAGTGGAGAGCAGAACAGGTGGATCTACTGAGATGCATTGCTGAGGGAGCAGCAGTCGAGACAGGAGAGATCTGCTGCACCATGTGGGTTAACTCTCTGGCCAGATACCGAGTCATGCTGCAGTGGCTGGCGATAGCTTGGTAGAGCTGAAACTTTAACCACTAGGGAAGCCCAGATATGTGATTTGAAGGCATTTATTTAAATCAAAGTCTCTGGTTTCACCACTAAAATACTAGTTAATCAGTTAAAGCATTACCTTTTATAGAATTAGAGCTATTGCTATTGAAATGGGAATTAGCTATTGCTAATTCAAAAGAAATGTTTGAGTAAACCAATAATTAAAACAACAATTTGGGGGTAGTAGAACATCATTTACCAAAAAAAAAAAAAAAAACACCAAAAACAGTTTGTATAGAAGCCCAATTTACCAAATGCATATGTCTCTATACAGTGAATTAAAAATATTTTCTTTGTATTAAATATAAATACATTGAGTCACAGAGTAAGAAACAGAGACAGAAATGACAGAAAGTGGTGCTACTATGAACTCATGACTTAGAAGATCTAAGATCTTACCTGTCCCACCTCTTCCATACACTAGGACAAATTTTAATGTATGACAGTGGAATTCAAGGCTCTAGAGACTATAATATGACACTTCCTGACCCAGAGACTCTAGTACAAGAGTCTATCATCAATTTAGTCCTTGCAGTAATTGTCACCAGGCAACCAGACATATTTTATCAATTTGATTGTCATTCTCTGTAATGCCTCTACCCTTTCTTTCTTCACTTGGCCTCTCTTTCCCTACCTATACACCTCCAGTCTGCTTTAACATTCATAACCTTTAAGCATAAGAAAAGTGGTCGATTCCCTTTTTTCAACCCTCTCACTTCTACTAGAATTCAGCCAAAGAAGGGAATCAAAACCTTCACCTCTCTGTTGTGGCTTTTCTGCTAGCAACATAAAAAAATCTGTCACAACTAGAAATTTCCTAACAACATGATTCATTGACCTAAGAATCAAATACAAAGCTTTCAAATGAAGTTTAAAATTATTCTAAGTCTTTATTGCTGTTATTGTTATTATTGTTGTTCTTATTCCTTTCCTTGATCCTCCTTTGGTTCCCTTATGTTCCTCCTAAGGGAGGAACCATCTGGTATTTTTCTTTTGCCTTCTGACTTACTTCTCAGCAATAAAGACACAGAAACCAAAAATGAGGAGACAAGGACAGACTGGGGACACCTGGTGGGGAGGGGAGGGTGAGGGTGAGGGAAGATGGGAGCACGAAGGACTGAGGTGATGGTGCACTGGTGAGATGGTGATGGGGAATACATGGGGATTACAATTGATGGCAAGTATATGTAAATTTTAAAATATTTTATATTAATAAAAAAATAAATAAATTTCTATGGGAACTAAAAAAAATTATTCTAAGATTGTTATCAATGACAGATCTATTCTTAGATATATTTAACACACGTGCATTACTTCTGTATTCACTGTATTTTTTTTTATAGATTTATTGACTTATGCATACAAGAACTGGGTTACAGACCAGAGTTGTGGGAGGTGAGAGGATTCACCAGAGACAGAGTGAGGAGCAGAACAGACAGATCAACCAAAATACACTATTGAGGGGAAGCAGTAGGCGAGGCAGGTGAGGTCTGCTGCACCATGTGGGTCCCCTCCCTGACCAGGGCTTTAACTAACGCTGCTGTGCTGCGGATGCATCACAATGTGGCATTCAAACCGCTTCACTACCAGGGAGGCTCTGTTAACAGTATTTTTGAAATAAAAGTTTAATGGAATTTTCCAGAACATTGAACTGGCATGACGATCTTGAAAGATTCTCATACTAGCCTTCTGTGTCTATACTGTGACAACACAAAACTGGGGGTTTCAAGTGAAGTGGTGGTGAAGAAACAGTGGGAGGTAAGGCATATCATCCTGGGACATTCATTGCACATTTTTTTTTTAATTTTAGAGAAACAACATAAGACAAAGCAGCACCATTTTTACATGTATAACAACATTTGGGAGTAGAATTGTAATTCACATTCCCTTTTAAGAACACACAAAACAAAGTAATGAACAAAGCTAAACACCTTATCATATGCATACTCAAATAACATGCAAAGATGAACCTCACTATGTCTTTTGAACTTTCCACACCTTTTCATCAAGCTCATCCCCCCACGAGTAAGAATTCACATTTTGATTCAGAATACACAACAATGGACAAGTTTATAAAGAACTATATTAAAGATATTTTATACATTTTGGCAAAAATATAGTATGTATGTCTGGATGTGTTGGGTAATCTTGCTCAAGGCATTTGGCTTTTTCCCTCTTCAGTTACCTTGTTTTTCAAATGAGAAAATGTAATGACTCGCTTTAGCAAGTCAGTCACTAAACTGTTACTAAAGGTATGTTTAAAAAAACAAACAAAACAAAAACTCCTGTTTTAGGAGCCCATTCATGTCCTAGAAATAAAAGGTAGAAATTCAGAGAAAGATTTAAAGAACATATTTTTAGAACCCAATCAGCTAAGACTATTGAAACAATTCACTGAGGGTGAAAGATCAAGAATAGCACTTCTCCAGTTCACACATCTCCCACCAGAAGCTACTGCTATGTACCCTGTGAACATAATTTCTAGAAAGCATATACTTGGCATCCTATAAAAGTCACTTAGCTATTACAAAATGCATGTAAATTCTACCTATCTTATGAGGAAATTGGTGGGTGGTGTTAGCTTGATTTTGGCACTGGTATCTGCATAAGGAATCCCACCAATGGTTTTAATCTTCTAAGTACAGAGACTAACTTCACATCTGGAAGTTTTACAGAGCAGGGATGGAAAGTTGCTGAGTTAAAGAAGGCTTCTTCTTATTCAGTGCAAAATAAAACTGACAAAATAACATTTGTATAAACCATTTTTTGTTAATTTTAGAAAACTTATGCTCCAAAGCAAGTTAGGGTTTCTGTGTTTGTTGATATTACCTTTTAATGTGACAACCATGACACCATTTTCCAAAACAGATGGATTAATGTCATTTTTTTAAAAAATTACTTCACCTAGACAGGTGTTTCCTGTGTATGTTTGACATGAAATTAAACATAGCTCCAGATGTTCTGTTTGCAGTAAAGTCAGTTAATTTTATTAGAACATTTAATCACAGATCAACAGTGTAATAGAAGGGCCAAGAACGTGAGGCAGAGATTTAACAGAACTTCCTAATGAATTGTGAATTAGTTTACATAGGGAGATCTAGAGAAGCACAATGCTGCTTATGTGAATCCCATACGTGCATTGATTTGAGCTCCTTATTTCTCCTGAATTATGATGCTGTTCATGTTTTGGAGTTTCACTAGAATTAAAAAGTTGTGTTGTGTTGTGTGTGTGTGTGTGTATTTTAAGCTAGCAGTGCAATAATGCAATAATTCTGCAGTCACTTAATATAAATTGAATCATTTTTTTAAGTCTAACATTTGTGGAATTTTGTAAACACTGCTCCTTAAGCATGAATGAGCTTGGTATTTTCTCATGCGCCTGCAATTGCATTAGGGTGTTCCCAATATTCACAATGACTGCAGTGCACATACTCAAGAGACAGCAGCACCGAGTTCTCCTATACCAGGCTTCAACATCATTATATGCCTAGTTATTTTTCCTCTAAGATTAGCTATAGATTTCCCATTAATTATAACATCAGTTGATTCATCATTAATAAAATAAATCTCAGTGAACTGTCACTGATTTCTTGACTAAAATGAAAACAAATGAAGAAAAACCAGATCCTGTCTTTGTTATGCTCTTATCAAATTTGTCTTTGTAGCAGGATGGTCATTCCAGTGCCGGAGCAAAATATTCATAATTTTCTACTCTGAAATATTAGTGTGTCCATATGCACTAATAAAAACTTAAAGCCCTGTTATGATTGATGTTTTTTGTTGGCCCGTCACCTCATTGTATAGAAGTTTGTTTTAATGAGTTTCTCTAATGAATATTTTATATTGCTACTTGGATGAATGGCATATGGTAAATGCAAGGTAAATTACAGCTCTTTAAATAAATATTTTTCATAAATTATTTATTTTGTGATGCCTGTATTGGTAAGATGTCATGTCAGATAAAGATTGGAAAGTATTTACTGTAATACTTATTTGTAACTTGAAGAAGTAAAATTTTTTAATTATTAACAAGCCTCCAATATACCCATGAAACTTATGGCAAAATTAGCATAAACTCTATCACATTATAAATTTGTGTAGACAGCTTCCATCTTAAAATATAAAAATAAGATAATCTCTTATGTTTGTAAGAATTTTTATGCAGCACTATGCAAATGAGAAACGAAACAAATTTTACAGGAATAAAAAAGACAAGTTGGTAAGAAGCAAAGTTAAATGAGATTTACTGTTGAAAAGTATTCGGTCTGCACAGTCTATATTTTTAAAAATAGAATACAATTATTCTAATTGAATAACCACAAACTTTCCAGGCTACTTCTTTTTTTCATTGGGGATATATTTGAATGAAAGATTTTTCATCTAATAAATATTAATAGCAAATATTTATTGACTAACTTTATAAATATTATCTGATTAAATTATCATGATAACCATTAAAATGTCATAGGATTGTTCCTATTTGTACATATAAGAAAATTGAGACAAACATTACTTCCTATTATTTGGAAGGAGTAAAGGCTTGAAGCAATAATAAATTGGCTACAATGCCTATGGCTTTCTAGTGAAACTGATGAGGTCCAAAAATAAGCTATCTCTTACAAAAATATTTTAGATATGATAAAAACAAATATCTTGTATTTCTAGACTATCTTACTGCTACTAATAGTAGCAATAGTTCTTAACTAAAGAATGATCACATTGTGCCTGTCACTATGTTACCTATGTCCACTTAACAAAATCTCCACCACAATGCTAAGAAATAGATACAATCATGACTCACATTGTGCAGATACTAAAACTGAAACTAAAACTGTACGGGTTGTTTAGGAACTTAACCAAGTAAGTAGCAGAGTTATCATTCAAACTCAAACACTGGATCAAAGTCCATGCTCTAAATAACAAAGTCTACCTTGCAATAGTGAAACAAGTCATGTCTCTCTCCTGAAACTGAAGGTCCCTAAAGTTGTGAGTGTGCCTTATGCATTTGTATAACCCTAGAACATGTAACATTGCTTGGAAAACAGTAGGTGCTCAATAAATATTTGTTGAACTAACAGACTCACCAGTGTCAACTTTTTACAAATAAATTCAAATTTTAATTTTTTTTCAGTATTTCAATTCCAAAAAAGGGGGAAAAAATCCCAAGAAATCAGAAGTAGCTGTGTGCTTAAATTCAACCACATAGAGTCCTAGTCTTGCTCACTCCAAATAAAATAAGAAGAAGAAGAAGAGTAGTAGTAATTCATGTGTATAGATGCAGCACATGTTTGGGACAAAAAAATAATAAATAATAAGATGTATGCCTACTTGCATTTTGGCTTACAAAAATTTGTCCATTGGGCTAATTGTATTCCCACTATTATTGTTCCATGAACATTTAAGATTTATATCTCAAATATTTCAAAAACATTGTTGAAAGTTGTATAATCTTTCACTGACAAATAAGATAAGCACTCACATTCAGTCCTTTACCATAGTATGCATAATGCTGGCATATAATAAGCATTTTAGAGCAATTTCCTTTAAATGGCCAGTAAAGTGAGGCATCATTATTAATTAAATTAGGTTGATTCACGTAAAATAGCACAAAATCATTCATTCTAAACTAGAAAAATAAGAATTCCATGTGGTTCAATCTGATAGGTAAATGAGTGTTCAACATTATTCATGTTAGAAACAACAAACCATTCAAATTATACTAAACTTCACAAGGTAGAATTTAATATTTCTTTTGTAATTCACAAGGAACTTGAAGGCTTTATAAGATTTGAGGGATAGCTTTACCAAAATGCCTAGTCTTTTAAGCTATTGTAAGCATATGATCCAATATTTCTCATTCCATTAACATCATGCTGATTTTAGAAAATGGAAAATGATTTTATTATAAGTATCTTTTAGTATTAATTCTAAGCTACCTCTTGCACATTCAAATTTTGACCCTTCATCTGCAAGTTAATTGTGAGGCCCAAATATAAGAACCAGCAATCAACAACATCATGGATTTGGCAACATGTCTTAGACCATATTGATTTCAAAATATCTAGATAAACAAAAAGAATTCATCCAAATGTTGTTGGAGTTTTTTCCCTTTCTGACAGATGGCATGCTTGAGGATAAATAAAAACAAATGCCTTAAATCAGAAGAGTCTTTATATTTATATCTCAATTCTGGCTAACAACATGAATGCAAAATATTACTTAATTTATTTAGATTTAAAGCTAGAAAAACCAACAGATTATAATTGATTATGAAAAGACAGGAAAAGAAGTAAAGTGGATGTTACAGCATTTTCAGACCCATGTTTTCCCCCCTAGTTCAGTGGGAATCATGTTGATTGTTTTGTGATGAACTCAAGCCACATCTGGGTGGCCATGTCATATTTGCAAAGCCACATTGAGATTCCACTCACACTTCTCTGGAGACAACTTTGCAAAATAATTCTGCCTCTATTGCAATATGTTACCAGAGGTCCCTGATTTCTCCTATCCTATTTTTATTTAAAGTCACATTTTATTGTCATTCTGTTGATCAAATACTGGGAGAATACATACATGAATATAACAATTAGCAAAGCAGTGGGTGTTTGCATATTACACAAGCATGTTTGAGAGGCAGGACAGTTTTTAAAAGACTTGAGTAATTTAAAAATGGCTATTTCTCGTATCTAATTTGAAAATGCTAGTATAGTTATGCATAAGTAGATAAGAATGAACACCACAAAGTTGCTAGGAAAACAAGTCCAACACTATATGCTTGCCAGAGCCCCTCCTCGCAAAAAAAGGAGGTTATCAAGGAGGATAGAGTAGAAGCAAACAGTGCCAGATCTCACCCCCACATCTTGAACTTCCTTCCCAGCACCACAATAAGTCCTTTCGTTCTTGTTACATTTCAGACCTGAAGGGAAAATGCAGGTCAACTACAGAGAACACAAGCAACTAGGCTGGGAGCAGCAGCTGTTTGATGGAGAGAGTGCCAACTAGTACCTGCCCAGTGCAGTGCTGCCCCTGTCGAAGGCCATCATTGGATTCTCAGTCTGTGTGGGGTTGGCTGCAGCAGTTTGTGCTTTGATGTAAGAGTTTGGAGCAGAAAGGAAAGAGCTATAGGAATGAATACTCTCTGTATCAGAGCTATGGGAATAATTATACTAATGCTAAGTGAACATAGGCCCAAATTTTAGGAATAAAAAGCATGGTTTATCCCATAAAATCACTGACTAGTTATCTCAAAGTATGTTGTTATAAATATACATAATGCCAAATAAAACTGACTTTCTAAGAATCATTCACATCTCCAAAGGAAGGATTATTTATACAAGTTTTGAAGTAATAGCCTAAAATTAATTCATGCGTATATTTTTTATTTCTCAGAAAAGGTACATTCTAATTTGTTCAAATTCACTATACAACAAAAGATACTCTATTTTAAAAATAGAAAATCCTAACTGAAGACATTGTATAAGTTTCAAAAACAACCATGGACAAGAAAGTGCTAGTAAACCTTAGGGAGGGGACGAAGTTAGAAAGGGATCTAAATCTAAGTCCTTTGTCAACCACTGTCTTCAGATCTTCTAAATTACAGTGATAACTCAATTGATGGGAGGAGGGAACAGTCTCAAAATCACTTGGTAACTCTTTCAAATTATAGACATGGTACCATTGTCCCCACCCACTCATACCATTCCTGTAGGAAACTATTATTAATAAAAAGTATGGTACAACACTCAGGTATTTGGTGTGTATATGGGTTTGGAGGAGGAGTGTTAGTTGGTTTTTGGCTAAGAACCCACAAACCATAAAGAAATGTCAAGGATTGTGATTTCCAGGTAAAGTTTATCTTAAAACTTACACTCTAAGCCAAGTCTTCTTAAGTACAGCATTCCTAATGTTTTAGACTAGATAATTCTTTGTTTGGGGGATTGTTATATGTATTGTAGGGTATTTAGCAACATCCAGTCTTCTATCTCTTAGGTGTCAAAAGTTTTCCCTCCCTCCAGTCAGTGTAATCGAAAAAGTCTCCATATTGCAAAATGTACCATGAGGGTGGCTACCCCCATTAAGGGCCATGGTGTTTAAGGCATGTGGCATATAGAGGAATGTCAATTTGAATCAAGCAAGAGACCTCTTAATAAAAAGGTACATTATCACAACTGTAAGTTCCAATTCAGGAATAAAAATCTCATTCTACTGGTAAGAGTGTATTTTGTTAGTATTGAGGAGAAAGCAAGCAAGCAAAATTGTTTTAGTTCTACCTGAATTTATAGAGAAAAATACTAATTATAAGGACACAAAGGTTGTCTCTCAAGGAGGAGAGGAGTACCTGCTTTCCCCTGAAGAATGTACTCACTGTCTATTAAAATACAAAAGTTTTAAAAGTCCTGTTCCAACAATAAACATTGTAAAGGTGTATATAATTTTTGTGTAGGAACAGATTCCCTTTTTTAAAAAAGACTTGCCCAAGCAAGACACTGGGTCATAGGAAATTTCTGATGTTTCTGGATCTATCGGGAGTGTCCACCCTACATACTTCTGAATGGTGTGTATCCGTTAGGAGATTTCCTTATAGTTATCATTACAAATTGAGTTCAGATATGAATTGATAATTTACAAAAGACAATTTACATCTGGAAAACATTAAATTGACACTGTACAGCTATGCAAAAATTGATAACATAAGACATAAGTAGCATTAAGATCTGATATTCACCACCTGTTTATTTTAGATTAGAAAATATCAAATCTATTGAAACTATTCTTAATCATAAGCTAATCAATACTTTAAGTATCATGGAGGAAGTAAATATGCTCCCAATTCAACTAATACATCTCACTGATTTTAAAACACGTTCAAATTCCAGAGATGATAAAAATGAAGAAAAGGAGAGCCTCTAAGAACGAATGATATCTGTATTACAAAATGTGTATGGTCCAATGTGGGCAAGAGTAAAGAAAATAAACATTCTCCCAAATATTGATGGCAAATAGATTTCCCAGAATCAAAATAATAAATCCTATATCCTATGGCCCAACAATCTAATTTCCAGGAATCTATCCTATAAAAATACAATCATAACAGCACAAAAATATATTAAAAAGCTTAATGAAACGTTATGAAAATAGTTTTAAAAAGTTGAAAACAATTTCAATGCCCACCAATAAGTAAGGGAATACATCAACATTAGCACAACACTGAAATTCTCAGTTATTTCAAAAAATGAGGTACCATATACATTGCTTTGGGAACATGTTAACAATGCTAAATTTAAGCAAAATACAGGAGGAGGATATCATGTCATCCCAATTTTTTTCCTATAGGTAACTGTTAAAAATCATATAATACTCAGAGTCATTTTTAGAAGATTGAAGAACAGACTTTCATTTTTCACTCAATATACTTCAACATTAAAAAACCTGTTCATTTCATAACAACAAATACAGAGTTAAGTGCAAGAAGGAGGAGAGCATAGTAAGTATATCACATTACCATTTGATTCAGTAAGATATTTATACATATCGATGCTACATAATTTCAAACAACTCCTAAAGGGACTGAGGAAGTAAAAGTTAAATATTTTTTATATTCATTTATACAAAAAATAAAAAATAATTTTAAACATTATACTATTTTTTAAATTTTATTTTTAAATGTTTTCTTATCTCCAAGTATTTAGATATGTCTAGTTGCACAAATGGGGTATTTAACTACCTGCTCTTCCTTCTAGTTGAATTTATTCTGTTGGTCAAGAGTCAAGAGTTCTGCACAATCTGTGTGTGGGCAGAGCTGCTATGCTTGGATAGCCCCTGGGGTCTAGCCCCTGAAGTCAAATCCACCAAACATTTCCCAGCAGCGCAACCCTGGCAAGTCACTTCCTGGGTGCTGTTTTAAACATTTCACATATATTAATTCGTTTAATCTTTTATTTTCAGTGGTAGCCTTGTTATTTTTTTCCATCTTAAAGATAAGGAAATAGAGACACTACCAGAAGTTGAAAGTACCCAGACTCGCATTATAAAAGAAATTAAAGATGTGACATAAGACAAACAAGTACTTTTTTAATTTAAAATGGTTCCCAGTCTCCCAGGAGAGGCTGGCTGATCTCACCCTCTGAAGAGTAAATTCTGAGCCTCAGTTTTTAACAGGAACTTTGTAGGCATGTTGAATGAGTTTCCAAGGGCCTGTATTCCAAATAAAATGCAAAATGTGCCAGGTTGGTTAATATCTTAAAACCAGATTCAGTTTAGGCCCCAGGTTAAGTGTCAAGAATTATTTCAGTACATAGTTTTGTAACTAAGGATAGATGACCTCATCTTCATATACAGTTAATTCTTAAAGTTCTTTGGTATGGCCAAAAGCCCTGGACTAGGGGGCAGGGAGAGGTAGAAGAGTCCATGTATCGTCTAAGAAACTCTGTTTTCATTCAAGCTCCCAATTGTGCTGTTTTAAGCATTCCAGTTGTATCACTGGCAAGTGAAGAACACTTGTTTTTATTCAGCAGCTTCATTAATCCTGAAATACTTCTTCGAGATATGATTTGTTATTTCTAAGTAATTGTGCATAAAACTGAGGCTCAGAAAAATTAAGTAACCTGCCAAAGACCACACAGCCAGGAACACTTACAGCAATATTCAAACCCTCACCCACCTGCCTCTAAACCAATGCTTCTGTATGAAACAGTACAACTTGACAGTGCTCATCCAATGCCTACTGTGCCTGACTTAGTTCTCAGTTATAACCAGATCGTGTTATACCAACATCACCTAGGACCCATATCAACAAATTCCAAGCCTCATTTCAAAACTATTGAATCAATCTTCCTAGGATAGACATATTCACAAGCTGCTCAGACATAAACTACTAAAATGACTAAAACTTTCAAGCAAGTGTTGTTCTTTCTTCATAGTTACACACCTAGTGATATACACTAACAACACTTTATCTACACAGATAAAATTATGATTATTTTATGTTATGTTTACCTAACTGTAATTATGTTATACTGACCTAACAAATACAGTAATTATAGTTGTGTATAAAACAAATACATCTAATTACTTATTTTAAAACAGAAGTATAGAATCTATATATTACATGCTTTTCAGTTGATCAAAAAATGATTTCATGTTACAACATATCAGGAAAAGTATAATTCATATTTCAAAAGGTGCTATTTGTATTTTATTTTGCACTGCTTTTATTTATGCTAGTGATTAAACAGGAAAACAGGTGATTTAGCATGTAGTTAGAGGTAGGACATATGATTGTCTTTATTTCTACCAATAGTCAAACAATACTCACAATATAATTAATAGATCACACAAATAATAGTTTTAAAAATAATCTGACATACATATGATATTTTAACACCAAATCCCCTCTTTGAAATGCAGTTTGCCTTGCCTTAAAAGTGCCAGATTTCTCTCTGCTAGCTTTATATCAGTGATGCGATAGTCCCTCAAATCTATAGCTCTTTTCTTATGTATATAATTCAAACTATCACTGAAAATTAGAAAATTGCATTGAGTGACAATGCACTGTACATTTAAAAAAAAACGCTATTTTTAAAAAGTATTTTGAATCCAACAGCTGCCTTTAATGTCTCTGGACAGTATTTTCAGAACTCATTTGTTTGAGGGGTTTAATCTGAGGACATTGAAAAGTTACACCCGCTGTGCTGTCGTCAATCACGCCAAGAGGAAAAATAGTGGCATGATTTGTTATCTGTTATTCCCCTTGCTGTGGTGACTGTCTCCCAGTGCCAGCTCTGTCCTTAAGGCCATCACTTATAGGGACCACTGTCTGTCAAAACCACAGCCAACTTTAAGGGCTGCCTTTGTTGGAGCAGACAAATGAGTATGACCTTTAACAATAAAATAGGCACCTACTGAGAAAGATGAAACAGCAGCTGAAATTAAGAACACCATATAGCCATTTCAAACACTTGAGAAAAGTTAGAAGTTGAACTAAAACTTAATTATAAGAGTAAATGTGGACAGACGTTGTCAATAATGAAACAGACATGGTCAGAAGTATCGATTTGCCTCCTGAACTAAAACTTCATCCAGGAATCATCCTACCTTTCATTAATAATAAATAGTATTGATGGGATCTATTTAAAAAGGGTGGGGATTAAATCATGATAGCTAAAGATTTATCAGGTGGTGATATTTTCTCAGTAGATGCAGAGATATACAATTTGTTTATGAATATTCTAGAAGGGCAAAGGGAGAAAAATAAGAACACGCTACACCTTTGATTTACACTAATAGCCACTTCAAACGATCTGCAGCAAAGTGCCTCTGCCTGGGTAGGTATTGGCTGTGAACTGGCCATTGATATTTTGTAGTGTTTCAAAGCTTAGTGAAGGATTCCAGGCATTGCATTGTAAAGACCACAGCACAGTTTGTGGTTTGAAAGGCTCTTGTAACCCAACCTGGCAAGTGGTCAGTGGAGACTACATTTTACAGAACACAAATCAATCTTATTGAGCACTTTTCAAGTAATATAATATTCCGCCTGTGACAATAATGAAATTAGTCTATGGATTTTGTTTAAATATTGAAATGCTATTTGAATATTTAATGAAACAGTACTTTATATGCATATTATGTGGTTTTTATAGAAATAATGTAATTGATTTTTATAGCAAAATCATTGAGAATAATTTCAGAAAATCCTCTTTATTCCAAATCAGTTATATTTTTTTTTGAATTCAGAACTACCTGTTCAAGAGAATTGAAGAGTCTGTGGGTTTCCCACCAAGATTTCTATCATCTCTTATAGGGTAGATTTTTTTAGTGACTCACCTGTATCTTCAGATCTCTTCCTTCATTTCATGGCAGGGATGGAAGAGGACGGTCGTTAACTTCAGTTCTTTGGCTAATGATGCATGAATGGAAGTGATGTGTCATATCCAGTTGTTTCATTTATTTACCCATGTGAGACTTCAACCTGTTTCTTTCCTTGCCATGAAAATGAAGAAAAAAACTGTTGAGATTTAGGGAAACTTGGATCACTAAGAATGGAAGACAAATGCCTGCTGGGCACCTACGAGAGAGAAAAAAAATTTTTTCAACTTCATTGTTATTTTGAAGATGGTTATTAACACAGAGTAATATAATTTATACTGGCTTATATATTCTCAGTATTTTGTTTTGTTTTTTAATTTTCAAATTACCAAAACACAATGTTACCAGGAATTCTCCTGTATAATATATTTATATGACTATGTACATGAGTGTATATATGTGTGTATGTGTATGTCTGTGTGATTATTTTAGCATGAATTATTTTAGAGCCTAGGTATAACTTTTCTACATTCTCTGATATGCATGTTCCTGAAACCATTAATTTGTATACTTTAGGAGTTTAATGTGTGTTGGTTTGCCTCCTAGCTCTTGTAGCCGAAAATAAAATCACTTTACTTTTCAAAACAGAAAGAATCTAAGGTCTGGGTTCTAATTCTAGAATTGCTTATGCCCGTAATAAGTCCTGGGTTCACAAAATAACCTCTATAAAGAGGTGTACATTGTCAAAAGTGCAGGGAATTTTTTATAATCAAAAGCTTGCATCAATATAAAGTCCCAAGTTTTTAATAGGTTTGGAGTTTCAATTGTAACCTCACTCTGAAGTGGTTCTCCTTTCAGCGTAGGGTTAAAAAGCTTTGACAATGCTCTGCAGGGAACATTGGATTGGCCTCACCTGCATTGTACCTAGCTTGGGATGGATAAATACCGTCTCATTCTCTAATGTTCCCGACTGCCTCTAGGAACACTAAATTTTAAGAGAGAAAAACATGAATCCTGTATTTCAAGAGAGGTAGAACTAAGCCATTGTTAACTCCCCTTAAAAAGGATATTCAGTGGCCAGTTCAGTTTGCCCCTGAGACACCTAAAGCTGCATTAAGTACTTGTGAAAGTGAAAATCCACTGGGAACCCAATTCCAGTGTTTAAACCTCAGCATGAATAGTAGAGTTCCTAGCAGGGTGCACTTTTACTTGTCGTTATAAGCAGATTCAAAACTGACTGTATGCAGCCAGCTACACTATTCCCATTAACCTATAGCTAACCATGGTCTTCCATAAAATGAGCAATCCACAAATCAGACATTATATAACCTCTGTAAACCTAGAGGGGAAAAAAAGCTCATGAGCGTTTGACAATCAAGAGTCTTAACACTATGTCTCTGAGACAATGCGTGAATAATGAAACATAAAATATTTAAGTATTAAAACCTCCAGATTGGTCTTCTTACCAAATATGGCGACATGAATTCTCCAAGTTTACTTTAAAATGCACTGATATTTGTTATTGATTAGATCTTTTATTTTTAATAAAAATTTTCCTTACAAAGAACACTAGAAATGTTGTTTAGAACAACTTGATAAAATAAGTCAGAATTAACTATGTATGTGTCATATTCAATTTGCAAACAAATAATTTGTAGACATACATTTTCACTTATTTTGGCAAATATATATCTAAAGATAGCAGAATTTCAGACTTGAGTTGTTTTGGCCTGAAAATAAAAAGAGTCAAGCTCCCTTCCTAAGTGTTACAATTGTTCTCCATATTTTAAGCTTTCGTTTGCATAGTCTAACATAGATTTTACTAGAAACTACTGAGAAACTTGCATTTCACTCAATATTGCCTATCAAATATGTTGTTATTTTCTGCTTTAAAATCAGTTTTAAACATAGCATTTTGATTACTACTTGACAGTAATAGGTCAAGCATGAGATTTTTTAGATCCCATTAAAATTTTCAGGTCAAGCAAAGGTGACAAAAAAATAACTATAACAGGATCTTTATTGTATATGATAGGGTCACAAATAACTTTGCATTCCTACTCCCAAAGTGTCCAGACTTGACTAAAAGCTATAGAGTGAGGCTTTTGTATTGATTTTTCACATGTAAGCTAAGAGATAAAATAACCCTGGCTCATTAAAGGTGGGTGCACTGTGGATGATTTGGCATCTTTTCTCTCTGAAAATAAAATCAGCTAAATCTTAGACACATGATAGGCTTGCTCATGGGAACACAACACAACTAGCGGGCCACACTCCATGGACCTTAGTTTCTTAAGTACTTGTGGTCCTGCCATTTATTCTCTCACTTCAGCACTTCCAATCTACAGAGGGAGAATTACTTCGAATAAATGTCTTTAACCCTTAGCTTTATTTCCTAATATTCACATCACTTTCAACATTTGGCTAATTATTCACAAATATTTTTGGTAAAAAAACCAAAAATTTTTTTGAGAAAAAATATCTACAAGAACTTTGTGAATAGAAGAACTTTATGAATAGAAGTATGAATAGAATAGAACTTAATGTTAAAAAAAAAGCTATGTATCAACCTCTCACATAAAGCCCTTGAAAAGGTAAGGATTTAGTCTTTTATTTTTTTTAAATTTTAAATCAATAAAACAAAATCCCTTTATTCATATTTTTAAATGTTTAAGACTCTTCCCACAAATATATCATTTAAGGAATGCTTTCTTTCTTCTTAAAACTGTTCCTACAGTTCTTTTTTTTTTTTTTTTTATCTTTCATGAGTTCATTTATTTTTGTCTCCATTTCACAGAAGCTTCTTTTACAAAATGTGCTTTTTGTGTTTCACACTTCAAAGAGAAAAGAAGTTCAATGGCCAGATGGATACATAGTCTTTGGAGTAACATTTAAATTAAATACAGGATGAGTAAGATAAAAACTTGCTGTACATATTACTTTAAAAATGTATTTTTAATGTTTAATTTCAAGATACTTGAATATTTCAATAGCAGTGATATTTTTCCCCAAATTTTGAAAATTTTTAAGAAGTTGTTTATCTTTGAAACATTATACTTCATATTCCCAGTTCTTTCACAAGTACCTATCTACCCAGTACAATTCCTTCCTTTTCTCAGTCTACACTGACGAATTGAGATTTTAGGGAACAAGCCTGGAGTCTGAGGACTCAGTTGGGCTCTTTCTCCAGGGAAGAATTCAACAATGAGACTGAAGTCACAAAAACACAAGAGATTTATTGAAAGGTAGATGGGAAGAACAGAACAGCTCTGAGTGGAGAGGGAAGCCGAGTGGGTGGTCACTGATGTGGTGAGAAGTAGGTGTTTATGTGGGTATAGTGGACAAAGAGTGAGGTTTAGGTTGTTGGATGTCTCTTGCATTGTGTCTCTTGCTGATGGCTGGGTCCATGGGGGTCTAATAGGCTACTTAGACCCTCTGAGTTTGTACCGTTATCCTAGGTTACTGAGGTCCACTGAGTTTGTTGGATCTTCTAGGTTATCCATGTCTACTGAGTTTGCCCAGGTTACCTGCCCTACCTTCCTAAAACTAGCTTTGATCTGTTGCTCTAGCTCTGTGTTACTCTGTTGGTGTTCTAAATTCTCCAGACTGGATAATTAATGGATCTAGGACTTGTTGGGGAGGGCCCTGTGGTTCTAACTGAATGTTTCTCAATCAGGCTAATGGACGTAGGGGCATCAGGCACCCTGTTCCTAACTGACTGCCTATACTCATTTGCTACCTTCCTCCTTCACTACTCTTAAGTCAGTGCCTCAATATATCTCTCACTGATAGGTGATAAGTATAAAGCCAGTTGTAAATGGGTATGTTCAAAAGCATGAATGATCCTAATCATAAAAATATAAGGAAGGAAATACAAATTTTTAAAGGACTTTCAATGAAATAAATGAAGAGATTGTATAGCTAAAAATATGTCAATGTTAATTTTTTCTATTACAGGTAATCCCATTTTCCTTCTTTTCCTTCTTGCCTCTCAAAACTATAACCCAACCCTCATGCCTATCAAACATAACTAGACATTTTTTTACATGGAATTAGGAACAATTCTGAGAGTAACCACTCTGAGACCTCCTGACATAATCTTGGGTATACATTTCACAGATTAAATCACAGTGATGAAACCCATATAATCTTATGCCATGGAAAAGTACCTGATTGAAATTTGAAGCTTGCAGTAAAGATTGGTTTCTAACATTGTAAAGTTAGACAAGAAGTTAATGTTTAATGCTTATGGAATGATCAATTCAAAATAACTTCAATTCTAAAACTCTGGTCCTTGTCAATAACTAATACTCAAAAATTCACAGACTCAGGGTTCAAAGGAAACTTCAAGATCACTTTACATATCACTGAAATACAAAGACTCAGAACACCTAATGGACTCATTAGTAACATCAGTAATAACTGTTTCAATCTTTTTCATCACCAGATTAGGGTCAGACAATTTGACAGATGACATAACATCATTTTTATTATTATTATTGAGGTAGCATTAGTTTACTGTATACATTTGAGGAGTGAAGGTTCACAAGTCTTCAATTACATGTTAAAACACCATGCACTCCATCAAAGTACTAATAATCTTCTAAACAGTCCTTTAGAGAGCCTCTACCAATTGTTCCCAGTGCCCTCCCACTCTGGCATCCCCCAGTTCTACTGTTAGAATCCAAGGGTTTGCTTTTCTTTTGTCTGTTTGGTTTGTTTCTTTATATTTTATGTATGAGTAAAATCACCTACTATTTATCTTTCTCCTGACTTATTTCACTTAATATGATTCCCTCAAAGTTCATCCATGTTAGAATAAATGGCAATATTTCACCTTTTTATGGCTGAGTAATATTCCACTGTGTATACATACTGCAGTGTTTTTAGTCATACATCAATGGGTGCTAAGTTCGTTTTCATGTTCATCACATTATTTTTAAAAACTAGACACATTCTTTTATGTATTGTGAAAATAGTGGTTAGGGTAGAAATCACAATTGACTTTTTAATGGAAAAAATACAGAAAATTTTGTCACATGTTAACTGGTTGTCATAGAAAGTATATTAGATAAAGTATTTTTGCCAATACTTTCCATCTATAACTAAGAGCAATTAATCACAATGCCCTTCCTTTTGTACATCATTGCATGTTCAAAACCTTAAATTGGATCCTATACTTCATTTTAAAAAACATTGTAAGATAGTTTATAGAATATAGAAAAAATTACAAGAAGCCATGATCCCAGTCTCAAAGAATTGTACATGTTCACTAGTTTTGATATACCATGGATTTAGGCTTGGGATTTAGAAAAAGAACAGAACCTTTTCAGATGGTAGTTTGTCTTTAGAATTCTATCATAATTAAACATGTGCTATAAATTTCCCACCGGGAATTTGCTAACGACTTAGGTCTGGCTTAAATAATGAAGAAGGATCTATTGTTCCCCAAACCCCTTGAAAAAGCTACACATTTGCATGAAGGTGAAGCACTCTTTATCTATATAATTGTCTCATTTTATTGCATTTGTAATGAACCCTGCTCCTTCCCAAAAAGAATTTGAATCAGTACTTATAGAGTTGCTATTTTTAACCATTTGGGTAAGGGAAAGTGGATAATAGACTCCATTGAGAAACTAATGAACTGCATTATGGCACACACTATTTAGACTTTCAAAAGTTCATCACTTTCTGGAAATCATCCATGGCTACAAATTAGTAACAAGAAGTGTTTTTTTTTAATCTGCCTCTAAATTTGAATGATTTGCATGTATGGTAGTTATAGAATTAAGTCAATGAAACAATGCTTGTAATGGTCACACAGTTAGATGTGTAGGGTTCAATGAAAAATAGTTCATATTATCATTGACGCACTTTTCCTTTAGAATAAAAGAAATTTATTATCAATGAAATGCCAAAAATTTATTCAAACAACTAAAACAAAGATGGATATATTTCCAGTACTAAACATATAGTTTTCTAACCAAATATTTATAAATAAAAATAGTAATAATATATTTAAGTGTCCAGACTTCATCCTTCTAACAAGCTTAAGAGAAATGTAATGTAAATATCTCCATTATACAGGTGAGTGAACTAAACCCTAGTTTATTCCCTAAGGTCTATGTATAATATACTGGAGGCCTATATTAAAATACAATCAAATCCAAAATAATTATCTTCACTCAAAATACCTTTTGCAATTATCCTACCAGAGCTCTTAAAATACCATCATCATCTTAAGATACAATGACTCTAACTACAGAGTGATCTTTACTTCTAGTCTCCTTACACCCCATGTGGAGAGGCAATGTAGCAAGTGTTCTATGAACAAGGACTTGGGCATCAGACTGACATCAGTCTAAATGCTGTTTCTGTAGTTTATGAACTCAAGGAATGTGAGCAGGTTGCTTAACTCCTCAGAGATTTGGTTTCCACTTATAAATAGATTCAAGGACACTTATGTCATAGAGTTTAAATTTAAGAAGAAAAGTTATAAATCATGCAAAGTTCTTAAGCCTAGACCACAATAGACGTTCAACTAATGTATTTTTTTATTGCTACTAATTCATTTTACAAAATATTTCAAACCAAAACTCCTTTTTCTTTCTTGCCATGTTTCATCATGTTTCCTGCTTCCTCCAGTTTCATCATAAAGGGTTGCTACAAGCAAGAAAGAGATTATTTTGTACCTGGAACTCTGAGGTCTGTGGTTCCCTTTCCACTGATTAGAATCCCTAGGGCAAAGTTGCTTTACCAGTCAGCAACTTGTAACCAGCAAGTCCTTTTAAATTTTCCTCCTATTCTTTGCAGCTCACTCACTGTCACCAAATCACTCCCCAGTACTGAGCAAGAATGGTCATATTAGAATCTTTTCAACACGGTATACTGAATGAATGGCCATAGAAGTGAGTAAGGATGTGAATCCCAGGAAAAAGAAAAGGTGCTAAAGCAACCCAATCTGGGGACTCCCTGATGGTGTAAGGTGTTAAGACAGCACTATCCAGCTATCTCCAGCCACTCAGTATAAGTTTGGTCTCTCACCAGAGAGCTAACCCTAATGGCATAGCAGACATTTTCTGTTTCACCTGCTGCTCCCCTTAGCAGTGTATTTCAGTAGATCTGCCTGTTCTGCTCCCCACTCTGTCTCTGGTAAATCCTCTTACCCCCCCCACCTCTGACCTGTACCCCAGTTCTTGTATGCATAAATAATGTAAATATTTAAATAAATAAATAAAGCAACCCAATCCCTCTAATACATCTTTTTATTCTTTACCACTCAATGAAATAGCTTTTCCAGTTAACACTAAAAGGCATGTAATCCCTTCAAGTTATTCCCATAAAGGTAAAAATGTCCATTCCTGCTCTAATTAAATTATGCTAATTTCATTACCATTCTGGAAATCTCTATTGTGATTAATTAATTTTTAAGAATTTAATTATGAATTCATTCATATGTTTATTGAGCATCTTCACAGTGCTAGGGTTAAGGACATGGCCCAAGGATTTATTATGCAAGAAGTAGACAGGCATCTAAACAGTTAACCCAGTGTAGTGAGACAAAGTGCAAGAACAAAGCATAGGAATAATAGTGAGCAAGAAACAGTGAACTGGAAGGGGACTATGAATGGTCTAGGAAATCTTTACCAAGGAGTTGGAAGCTATTATGCAGTGTTCAAGATAAACTCAACGTTCATAATGCTTCTGACCCCTGAAAGATTTCTGACCTTCTCCAAGCTCACCTAGATTATAACATACTACAATGTCAGTATTTGTCTGTTCAATAAGCAAATGAATTAATAAATGTGTTAGATCTAGATTTAATCTTTTGCAGGCATGGCAGGACTTTTTAAAATATAAGCTAAGCAAAAAAAGTAGGAATAAATATTTGGAATACCTTGTGGTGATAATGAAAACTATTTCACCCTTAACCTTCTCCTTTAAAGTGCTGGGTGGACACCATTAAGAAGTTCCCTGATAATTAATGTTAAAAACACAATTATATTTGTCTTCAGCACATAAACACTGAACTAGGTGTTCTATATAAAATAATAATTATTCACCATCCGAATTAGAGAATCCATTTTATATGTAGTTTTACAAATGCACACATATGCAATTTTAAAGAAATTATAGTTCAGTGGCTTCCTTAAGTCCTAGTTAAGTGCTGGCACAGGAACTGATTAACAGGTTGGCCAAAACGTCTGCTTCTTGTGCACACAAGGAGAAATCTTCACACCTTCAGCCTACCAGCTGCCAGAGGAATATTTACTTCCACAAACATCAAGAAAGGGTCAATGCCATCAAATGACAATCAATGTGTAATATCTCCAGCAGAAAATGCGCAAATATCTTCTTCTAAATTAAAAGTACAAAAGTGATGTTATGTTTCAACAAGATATTTAGATCTATCCCTCAACCCCAAAATAAGTTGAGGCTGTCTTTCATTGCCTTTAATGAAACCATTATCTTTCATTTGCAAATAAGTAATAAACTGAAATCAGTTCTGACTCCATATCATAAACATGCTGTCTTCCTCTGCAAAATTCATATATGAAAGGTAGGCTCTTCATATGGGCAGCCTAACAAACATGAATTCATCCAGAATTCCAGCAAAAGAGAGATATCCTGACTGACCAGCAGAACTAAACAACCTGAGGGTGTTTCTTTCCAACTCCTGGAAAAGAAGAAGCTGCAGATAATTAAGAAGTAGAACAGGTAAGATGGTGAAGTGTTTAATCACTGGCTGAACAATCAATAAATACCAACAGGTCAAATTGGTTAAATTGAATTAAATTGGCCTTATATCCTTAGAAAAGCCTAAGGACAAAAAGAGAACAGGTTAGGGTTCTCTAGTAAGAACAGAGGAAGTTGAAGAGTTAATGAATTTTAGGTTATAGCTTAAATCCAGTATGTGTGTACCCTCAAAAAAGGAGACTTCAAGAGGATGTGGAAGCAGAAGTATATAATCTCTATTGTCACAATTTTAGTGTTTGCTTATACAATTGTTCCCCACTTTTCAAAAATTCACATGATACAACATAACTCTTATGAAAGAGCTGCATTAGTAAAGGTTTTCGTTAAGAGAAAAAGAATGCAAAAAGAATTTCACTTAATAACGAAAGGAGGAAAGCATCTAACTTTTACAGCAAAAATAGCATTCAACATTTGTTCTATATTAACCCTAATAAAGGAGCCCCCATTCAGTTTCCCCACCAAGCCCCTTTCCCAGATACTACTTTATATAGCTTGATTATTATATCACTTGGGCTTTTATATGTTAATGCTGTTTAGGTTAATTTTTGGATCTGGGAACAGTACAATGTTTTACCTATAAATTAGTGGTAATTGCTTCTTTATGCCATAGAGTTTATTAAAAGTTTCACAAGATACTTTATTTCAATTTACTTTTGGGATAGTAGAGGAAAACCTATAGAGATTTGCTTGTGTCCATCTCCCATCTTTGTTTTCTTCTCCATTGATTGCTTTTCTCAACCAGCAAATAAAATCAAATCTCTTTTATCAAAAATTCCCAACTCCCATTCAATTTCATTCTTTCCTTCTCAAAATATGCTATGTATTCAATATAATTTCTCACTGCTTTAATGAAACCATGCTACTTTGTTCTTAATTGCCTAATTCCCTAATTGGAGAGAATTGGAATCCTAACCTAAAAAATCTGATATATAGGAAATCTCACAGTTTAATTGTATTCTTCAAAACAATTTGTAAATCTTGTTTTAAGTTATATCTCACTCAGCTCTTAGGATAATTAATTTCAGTCTTTTCAGGATCTTCAAAGAACATGTAAGGGGAGATTTTTGAACACTTCTGGGGCACTGGTTATAGTTAAACATATCTATGTCCAAGTTTGTTTGACATTTTTGAGTGTAAACTCTCAGATGTTTTGGGGTCATCACTTGCTGCTAGGGAGCAAAATACCTTTAATGGGAGCAAAAACCATGGGACATAAGGTTCATTATTGCTGGGTGTATCCCTCACTCACCCACTTTGAGGTATGGGATCTTTACAGCACACAGAATAAAGCAGGAAAGTGGTCCCATTACTGAGGGATTTGCCCACCCTATCCCCTTCTGAATATGGTAGATGTGTTCTCTCTCTTTGTCTTCTCAAGGATGCCACTCTGTATGAATAAAGTAATCCCCATGGAAATGGGAGGTTTCAAGGTTCCTGTCACATCCAAGGAAGGGTGGATCTGAGCATTGAAAAGAAGATAAAAAAGGCTGGAACTACATCAAACTAAAAAGCTTCTGCACAATGAAAGAAACTTGCGTTGAAACTGAAGGATATCCCACTGAATGGGTGAAGATAATTGCACATCATATATCTGACAAGGGGTTAATATCTAAAATAACAAAGAACACCTAACAACAAACAAATAACCTCATTGAAAAATAAGCAGAAGAAATAAAAAGAAGTCCAAAGAAGACTTACACATGTCTAATAGACACATAAGAACGTATTGATTTTTTAAAATTTATTCATTCAATTTTATTATTAGGGAATTCCAAATCAAAACACAATAAGACATCATGTCATACTTATTAGAGTGGCTGTTATCAAAAGAAACAAGTGTTGGAGAGGATTGTACACTGTTGGTGAGAATATAAACTGGTACAGTAATTATGGAAAGCAGTATGGGGATTCCTCAAAAAGTTAAAAATAGAAATTCAATATAATTCAGTTTACTGATTTCTGGGTATTTACCCAATAAATACAAAAACACTAAATCAATAAATTATAATTGCAGTCCTATTTACACCCTAAGTGTTCATTGTTTGATGAATGGAGAAAAAAATATGGCATATATAAACAATGAAATACTACTTTACTATTAAATTAAAAAGATTAAATCCTGCCATTTACATCAGCATGAATGGAACTAGAGGGAATTATGCATAGTGAAAGAAGTGAGACAGGAAAGATGAACACTGTTCACTCATGTAAACACAGAAAACAACAGAGGAAACAAATTAAGCCAACATGAACTTTTGAACTTTAAGACCAACTATTGGTTACCAGAAAGGAAGAGGAAGTGGGTGGGTAAGTTGGGGAAAATAGTATGGTGAAGTATAAATTTCAACTTTTAGAGGTGAACTTGGTACACACACACACACATATATATATGTATATATATACATATATATATGTTGATATGAATCAGAACACCTCAAACATATGTTACAATTCAATCTTGCTTCGCTTAAAAGAATAATGGACATATTTGATTAATTATTTTCTAAACATCTTCCCAAAATACACCTTAAAATTGTAATTTTAAACTTAAGTCATGCCTCAGATTTGTTTTAAATTGATCCATTTTGCTTTGTAAGCAGTACTGCAATGAACATAGTACATATACAATTAAAAATCTTGTTTAAAGCATTCTTTGTTTAGATACCTAGGAATGGAAAAACTTGATCATATGGTTCATCTTTTTGAAAACCTCAGTAGTTTTCTATAGGGTTAGACCAATCTACATCCCACCAAGTATATGAGGATTCATTATGCTCGACATCCTCACCAACACTTGTTGTTTCTGGTTTTTTTGATATGAACCAGTTTCACATGTGCTATCTCACTGTGGTTTTGATTGCATTCTCTTATCACAACTAGTGATAAGTTTCTTTTTCATGTGCCTATTGGCCATCTCTATATTTTTTGGATAAGTGTCTATTTAGGTATTCTGCCCATGTCTTTATTTGTATTCTCATTGAGTTTGAGTTCTTTGTATATCATGGATATTAACCACTTTTTAGATAAATGATGTGCAAATATTTTCTCCCACTTAATAGGACGTTTTTTCATTTGAATTATAGCCCCATACCATGAAGTCACTAAAGTGTAAAAACCTGATTTTACTTAGTGGATTTTGATTCTTCTTTAGTCAGTCTTGGATCACAGATTGATTCTCCAGGTTTTTGTTTTTGTTTTTTTATGTATATGAATGATCCAATAGTCTTCCAAATTATTTTTGCTTTTGTAAGTAAGCATTGATTCTTGACCAGTACATGAGTATTTAATAAAAATATATTTAATATTCAAATGGAGATGTTTGCTAATAGCAGTAATAATTTTTAAAAAAGGTTGAATTACATTTATAATTAAAACATTAAAATCAGAGTTTAAAAAACAAGCCAAAAATATTTGCAATGTTTAACAATTTGTTGATATGCTTAATATTTAAAGAGATAAGTGTCATTATGATTTTAAATGCTAAAATATTAATGATCAATAAATGTTTGACAAAAAGACTTACCTCATAAGTAATCAAATAAATGCAAATTAAATTCTATTTTTAACCTTTCATAGTGATAAAGAATATAAAGATAACAGCCAATATTGGCAAAGGCATGCAGAAATCCATTTTCTTTTTTAACATATATGTGGAAATGCAAATGCCTATAATTTTCTGGCAGTCAATCTAGTATTAAAAGCTTTGAAAATGTGAATAAATCCTGTAAAGAAAACAGAGGTCTGTGGTTCAGAGTGTACTAGATTATGAAGCTAGTTGGTGTAGATTTAAATGTCACCTCTGCCCTTTAAGTCTGTAGAATCTTGAACAAATCACAATTCTTTGTTAATTATAATGTGCATATCTCTCAGAAATGAATTGGCAATTTGTTTTCTTTTCTTTTTCTTTTTTTTTTTTTAAAGATTTATTTATTTATGCACACAAGCACTGGGGTACAGGCCAGAGGTGTGGGGGGCGGTGAGAGGATTCACCACAGAGAGCGGG
>JAGFMF010011568.1:5939778-5984441 GCA_019455555.1 Galemys pyrenaicus
CTGAGGGGAGCAGCGGGCACAGCAGGAGAGGTCTGCCGCGCCATGTGGGTCCCCTCCCTGGCCGGCAGCAGGGATTGAACTCTTGCTGCAGTGGCTGCGGTTTGCTCCATAGTGCATTGCTTAACCCGCTGCCACCAGGGAGGCCCTTGTTTTCTTTTCTAAGAGGCCCTTGTTTTCTTTTCTAATTGCACATAGTAACAGTGATTCTTACACCTGATGGCCTTTTCATATCCATCAAATATGGTCTTCTTTTTATAGCATAGTATATATAACATATATAATATATATAATGTAATATATATAATCTGTTTATATATATATAAGTAACTGCCTTATAAGATTGTTCTGAGGATTATCCTCAGAACTTAATATGAATAAAAACTTACGAAGCAGTTATTAAGTAAATATATTTAAAGTATTTAGTAAGGTATTATTTACATTCAGGAATTATACCATTAGAAAACTTAGCTTAAGAAAGATGTACATATATGAATACCACAGTAATTTTTAGAATAGAATAGATATTTTTAAAAAGAAGTATTCAAAAAAAGAAGTATTTTAAAAAGATGTGTAACTAAGATTAGTAAAATTTATGATGGTAATAAATGTCATAATCATGCATGTTCCTAATAAATATGTTTATTTATTAAGTAAAATATGCCCCTAGTAGAGGGCTATAGTTTAAAAGAAATAGTTACATATGATAAATATTATTTACAAACAAATTATATATTGATATACATTCATTTGCCTAAACTTAAAAATATATATATATTTGGAAGAATAGAGTTGTGGTATGTAGGCAGATAGATAAATGAGATAATACAAGATGACAGGTAAATATAGATAATAGATAGCTATGTAGACAGATTTTGAATCACTTTTCTGTGGGTCTTTTTTCCTTTATCTTTACTTTGAAATTTTCTTCCATTGACCTAATTTATTATATTTAATTTTCTAATTTGCATTTTTTTTTTTAAAACAGAGTTTAACTAAAGGAAATTTATTGACGAGCTTATTCAGTACCAATCTGAAAACCAGGGTCTAGGAAACCAATGAATTTTATCTAAGTGATTTGTGGGGTTATAGACCTTCATTTATTACGTAAATCACATTTATAGAAGGAATACATAATTATTTTTATTTTGGGTTTTATTTTTTGATTTCTTATTCTTTTAACATATTTCAACTTCATCCATTATTTTTATTGAGCTAACGTTGGCTTAAAACACTTTATATGAAATAGAGGTTCACACATCTTCAGATGTATGTTTCCACACTATACCAACAACCAAGGCACCCATAGTCTTCTACCATAGTCCATTGGGCCCCTTACCCTTTTATTCTACATCTTCCCCCACCCACCTGACAGTCTCAGTTCTGTAACAAGATTTCTAGGGTTTAAAAATATTCTCACCCCCTGCCTCTGATCTGTACCCAAACTCTTGTATTCATAAATAAATAAAATCTTTAAAACATAATAAATAAAAATAAATAAATAAAAATAATTATTCAAATAAGTAGCTTTTTACAAGTTAATTTGTATGTGGTAAGAAATATATTTAAATCAATTTAGCAGAAAAATGAAGATTTAAAATCTGTTCATGGATCTTAGTATTACAAAACAAAAAAGATATTATTCTTAGGTATTCTTATCATATCCTACATCCCCATGTGTTCACAATGTCTGATATACCACTGCCTAATCAATGTTTATTGGTGAATTAAATAAGAAAATATTTGTATATAAAGTGTTTTAGAAATCTGGTGAATTCAAACCTTAGAAAAAGCATGAACAAATATTTTTTAAAGCAGCAAACTGGGTAAAAGATCTATGGTGGTGAACAAATGTTTAGTATAGTTACATGCAAACAAAGACACTGATTTTAAGAGAGAACTAGCAGCTGTAGACACTCCTGTTTTAAGATTCTGTGTTACTCACTGCCGTACAGTCA
The DNA here is from genome assembly GCA_019455555.1 of Galemys pyrenaicus. Lineage (NCBI taxonomy): Eukaryota > Metazoa > Chordata > Mammalia > Eulipotyphla > Talpidae > Galemys > Galemys pyrenaicus. The sequence goes on from JAGFMF010011568.1 coordinate 5,941,734, forward strand.
AACATAGTTCAATATTTACTTACACATTTTGATCTTAAATATTATCTCCTTCCTTTATGACCTTGTAAAGAATGATGATATGCGGTATTAATATGAAAACATCAAATTCTAACATCATTTAATTATTGCCTCACTAATATTAACTTCATCCCTGGAACTAGTATTAATTTCATTGATCATTGAAATTATTAACTGATTTTGTTTCAAAAGATTATTGCTAAGTGCTTTCCTACCCATATTGCTTTCTTGCCCTACCAAGGGAGTAGTTAACTTATTTGCTTTCAGATATGTTATTTAAAAAAACTAACATAAATGCAAATGTGCAATAATGAGGTCATTGAGAAATTACTGCCTTTTTAAAATGTGTGCTGCTATGGGAAATTACAGAGATGTGAAAAGATTCAGCATAGGAAATGTGTCTGCCCATTAATTTACCAAGGAATAAAAGAGTCATTATATTTATTTTCTCATAATTTTTTACATTATTTTATATTTTACATATATTTGTATATAAGAGAATTGAAAAAATTCCTCAATTAAATGGAGATGGAGCACAGATTAGTTAATAAACAAGCTTCACATTAACAATGCATTTATTGGAGCCTGCCTGGTGGTTCAAGGGGTTGTCACAGAACTATGAAGCTATCCACAGCCACTACAGCAGGAGTTCAATTCCTGGCCAGGGAGGTGAACCACATGGCACAGCAGACCACCCCTGCCTAGCCCACTGCTCATCTCAGCAGTGTATTTCAATCAGTCTGCCTGTTCTGTTCCTCATTTTGTTTCTGGTGACTCCTACCTTCCTCTTATACCTCTGGCCTGTACCCCAGTTCTTGTATGCATAAATAAGTAAATCTTAAAAAAAATTAAGGATGTGTTCTTTTGTGGTTTCTTTCCATTTACAAAATTCTCATTGATACCGACTGTGTGTCAAGCAAGATGCTAGATATACACAATAAGACAAAAATTGCCCCTGTTCAGCAGAGATCAGATTTCAGGGAAACAAAAAGGCAATAAACAAGTAAACAATAAATAAGCAACACAATTTCAATTTGGCAAGTATTATGACACAAATATACAGTGTACACTCAGATATAACAGCTGGGACTCAGGTGAATTGTGGACTATAAAAAATGGTATGGAAAACCTTACTAAAGAATTAAAATTGAAGCTTAAACCTAAAAATGAGGAGTCATTTTTGTGAATTTTCAGGGACATATGTTAAATGCAGAGAAAGTAGGAAATGCAAAAATAAAAATTGTAATAGACCTGACCTATCCTTTAGCCAAAAGAAGACCAATGTTTCTACAAAGGGTCAGGAAAAAGACAAAACTTGGAAACTGACCATAGACTTGAAGGAAACAGCAAAAGAGGGAGAGGAGAGGTGTCAAATGAGGGGAGGGAAGAGCACAGGGGACTACAGTGATGGTTCATGGGTGCTATGGTGGTAGGAGAACTACTAGGATGACACCTTAAGGAAGAACAATGATGTAAGAAAATAAATAAACTAGAAACAAATAAAAACTAGCGTTTCTACAGTACAGACCAAAAGATAGGATGATAGCTGCAGACTGAAGGGCAAATCTCTGGGCTGTTTGTATGATGTTTTGAAGATCAGTTTTTGAATTTAAGAGGATTTCATTAAATAAAGTAAGCCCATATTTGCTTTTTTCTTATTTAAAATATGCCTTTTCAGCTCTCCAAAATAAATAAAGTGTGGGAAAAAGAAGATGCAAAATGTCAAGCCATCCAATGTAAAATACATGCAGACTATCCTGGAATTATGTAGAAGAAACTGATAAAAACCATTCCTCCCAGGAGGGAAATTGGGTGGCCAAAACAGGGGATATAAGGATATTCACAGTTCACACTACCTATATACCTTGTATTTTGTTTCAAGAACTTTTATTACATTTAAGAAAAAAGTAGTAATTTTATGTTCAAAGTATAAGTTACTTTGTAAATGTTTCATTAAGGGGACTCAGTTCAAACTTGCTTACTTTTGTTCTTATTTCTTACTTGTCTCTTTAAAAATAATGGAGCATATTACAAAAAGATATTCAATGTAATATAACAGATTAATCTTCTCTTAAGAAGTGTATTCTTCTATTAAAGATTCTTTGGGATTATTGGGGTAATCTTATCATTTAAAAAATATTTTTGATAATAACTTCTGAAGATACCAACTATCTTAATAAGTCCTGCAAAATCATAAGGACTTCAGTTATCTCACCTGTGAAATAAAAAAGTAGAGCTAGATGATTTTACAGGTCCATTGTGGTTCTAAATTACTATGAGATTTGCAATTCATCCATCTATTAATTCATTAACTATTTTATGATTACTAATATGAACCAACACTATGGTAAGTTTTAGGAAATCAAAGATGTATTCTCTGATAGAGAAGGGTATACATTTACCAGTATTTTTTCTCCACTCCTCCCATAGTTGTAGTTTGTGTAAACTAAGAATGACAAGCGATCTAAACCTCCCTCTCATAACCTCCAAACCACTGTTACTTGGAATGATATATATATCATCAGATTCCTGGTTTTGCAACTCTCCCTCACCTTTCTATTTTCTCCAACTGCCTGTAATGACAGAAGTTAGAGCAACTACTTTAGATGACAGAATGAAAATGATATTTGGAAGTTGGAGGAGATAAAAGACTAAAGGAGATGCTGATATTATGGAATTGCCGTGTCAACTGTGATAGCTTATAATCAGAAAAATGAGAGAAACTACTTTGTTAAATACCTTCATTTTTTTTAAAACCTATATTTATCTTTATTTTTATTTTCATGTTGAGGTTACAGTTTTGCACCACCATATGTGCACGTTCCATTAAACCTCAAACTAACCACCCACACAATACTCCATCTGCCTCCCTACACTAGTCCTTTGTCCTTCCCCCTATTTTCTCTGATAACCATTAAATTCCTTCACTAAACCCAAGCTTTAGCCTGCTGTATTTTGCCTGTGTATGTTTCTTGATTATTTATATTCCACAGATGAGTGATAGCATCTTATATCTATCTTCTATTTTTTAACTTAATTATCATAGTCACCTCAATGTCCATCCATATTCTCCCAAAAGACACTATTTTATTTTTTTTAACAGATGTATGTTATACCATAGGGCATATATTCTATAATTTCTTTATCCATGCATCTATTGAAGGGCACTTATCTGGGACCAGGGCCTGGTCATGGTGGGCCGTGTTACTTTGAACATAAGCATATATGAGTCTTTTTGTATGACAGTTTTCATATTTTTAGGATAAATATCTAAAAATTCACAGTGTTCTGCAATGTCCCATGATGCTTTAGATAGCTGACCACAAGCCTGTTCTGCTGGTTGGGATATCTTTTTCCAATCACACTCCCCTTCGCTTCTTTCCACTCCTGCCTCTCAGCAGCTACCAACCTTAGATGAAAGTCCTGAGAGTCTATCAGATAACTTCTAAGTCTTCCTTTGAGCAAATATTATGTTTTAATAGGAGAAGATTATTCCAACTTCATTTGTGGCTCCTGGGACAACTACTTCATTTTTATGTTTTTATTTTTTTGTAATTTTTATGAAGAACATGTTAACTAGTGCTTGCAACATAAATCAACAGTGTTATAACAATGATATAAACTAAGTGGGGAGAAAAGGATCAACTCACTCTGCTTAAGGAAATCAAGAAAATACAGGGGAAAAGTGACAGTTAGCTGGACCTTAATATGTAAATAGAATTTTTCTAGATATAAAATAAGGATATTCCTTGAAGAGGAAAAATGAAATATAAAAACTCCCAAGTCTTGACAAGGTATATCTTGCACTGAAAATATTGAAAAGCTCATTGTGACTGACATTTGAGGTGTCTAAGGGAAAAATGTCAACAGTTGTTAAGTAGGGTGAAATTGTGGTGGCAAATATGTCTGACTTTTTTTCTTTAAATAATGGTAGTCAGCAAGATTCACAAACAAGAAAATTACAACATCAGAATTGTTTAATAGGAAGTTAATTCTCATTACAACTGAAAGATGGATTAGAGTAGGAAGAGTTATGTGGAGGCAAAACTGATTTTAAGTTCATGGATATTATGCATTTTGAATAAAAAGACATAATGTTCATATAAATTAGTTATTACATGTAAGAAAATGATCTTTAACCACTCTTTTTACTATTCTATATTTACATATTAAAAATATGAGGGAGGAGGCCTCCCTGGTGGTATAAGGATTAAATATCAATACTATCACACTATCGCTGAGATGCCTGCGTTCAATTCCCCACCAGGGAGTTAACCACATGGCACAGCAAATCTCTCCTCTGGCCCGCTGTTCCTCTCAGTGGTATATTTCAGTAGTTCCTCCTCTTCTGCTCCCCATAGTGTCTCTACTGAAGTCTCTTATCCACACCTACCTCTGGTCTATACTCCACTTTTTGTATGCATAAATAAATCAAAATAAATCTTTAAAAATAAATAAAAATGCTAGTAGACTACATGAAATTTAGTAATATCATCATTAATAAGTATAATAAATATGAATTAAATCTTATATATCTGTGTATCTATATATAAGTGTGTGTATACACACACAAGCAGAGAGAGAAAGGAGAAAAGAGAAAGAAGATATAATGTAAGTTTCACACTTGTGTTTATATAGGGTATCATTAATAAGTGAAATTTCAGGAAAAATTTTCATATGTTCTTATCTGTGTGTAAGTAGAAGGCAGAACCAACCTAATAATTGATCTGTCCTGTCAGATAAGCATTCCAAGAGAAGACCAATTACACTAAGACCAAACTATACTTTTCAATTACACAGGTGAATCAATCCAACTCAACATGTCAAAGCATAAAAAAATGTTTTAGAAAAGACAGGCAACATACTAAATTTCCCTACCCATTACCTAGAAGTAAGTACTACTTGGAAGAGTAAAATGTCATTCTGTCAATATCAATGAGCTTATGAAAATTTCCCAACCCCATCCATCAAGATGCCTTCCACCTCACTCCTAAATACTTCTCCCCAAATATATTGCCTTGTGAGTTATCTTTGAAATGGTTTTGAATTCAAAAATTAAGGTAATTGTAAAATAACAACATTCAGAGGCCCATATAATCTCATTTCTTTCTTCCTGCCTTTTATGTTTCATTTTTAAATCTTGCCCTCCTGAATTAAGAGTATTTGCTATCTAAGATGTGGTTAATGCATCAAGCTAGTAAGTTTAAAAAAAATAACTTGTCTGACTGAAAATTTGAGGAATATGAAGTGAGTGGAGGCAGGAGAAGGATATTGAGGTGGAATTTTTAGATCAACTTCAGGTCTTGGTCTTTATCCAAATAATAATGAGATACCAGTTAAGGATTTTAAACAGGAATGTTGTAATCATATTTTGCCATTTGTTTGAAAGATCTTTCTGACTCCAGTTAGGAAAATAAATTACATGACAATAAGGAGAAGGAAGTGACAACCATAGTCTGAGAAGGAGAAAATGGTAGCTTCGACTAGGTTGTGATGAAAGCAGACACATACTAAAAATATCTTTGAAGCAAAATTGACAGAATTTTGTGAAGCTTTAAATAAGGGAATGAGGAAAAGTTGGGAATAATAATAATATCCTACTTCATGTGGCAATTTGTGATTTACAAAATGTTTCATATTTATTCAATTCTGACATTAAGAAATGACAACTGTCATTACTTTCAATTTTACAGAGGAGTAAACAGACACTGAAAGAATGAAGGAACGTAACCAAGGTCTTACACAGCTTCTAATATTTAGAGCATGTACTTGAACTTAGGAATTATCTCTTCAACTTCAGGATACTTTTTATTGAAAACCCACCAATCTGCCCTTTTATGAGTAGTTAGTCCCTGAAAAGGCCCTTGGATCACAACAGTGTACTAATTTTTCTTCTCAACTCTCAATTCTAATCTCTCTGGGCAATGAGCCCAGCTGATTTGGCTAGAACTTCAAAGCATTAAAGACAAGGCCACAAGACCTACAACATTCAAAAATAAGAAGAAAATAAAACAAAGAAAAGAAAAACATCAAAAATGCCTTCTGTTCCACAATCACTCTAGAAATAACTATAAGTAGGCAAAGTTAAAGGTAGTGAGTTTAAATCCCAGCTACCTAAATTTAAATCTCAGTCATCTGTGCCAAAGAGTTTCTTGTAAATAATGCTAAATGTTAGGTGTCTTTTTACCACTAACACAAATTTTTCCTAAATATTTTTGAACCTGTAAATGACATAAGAGCAAATCAACACCCTATGACTAGCTTGATAGAGTGGAAGTGGAATGGTATACCTGGGTACATTGTCACATTTATTCTACATTGCCTTAGATGTAGTGATAAGACAAATAATATTTAATTTATGATAAAGCAGAGAAAGAGAAATTACTTGGGAAAATTTCAGTAATTTTGAAAATGTAATAAACTTACAACCTAACCTAAGGAATGCAATATTCCTCCTGTATTTGATCTACCTACCACCAAATAGACCTATGTCTATCTTGAATTTTGTCATTATCATTCTCTCCTTAATGTATATATTTATAATATACACGTATATATTCCTAAGCAATATATCATTTAATATTTGTTTTTTTCTGAATTTTGTTTTTAGATTTTTATAATATACATAACGTTCTGTGATTTGCTTTTTCATTCAAATTCTAGTTCTAAAATATTTTGTTTATTTTAAAAGTAATATCATTGGCAAATGTCAGCATTGTCTTATTTTATAATTGGTTGCATATTACTTAAAAAGTGCCACAAAACATATCTTTAAAAAAAAAAAATTTGTCCTTGACACTGGCCTTGAGAATTCACTAAAACAACAAAATAATCATGATGGTGCTTCAGAATCACTGTAATCCATGCATAAAGAAACCTACAATCTTTGTTCTTCTAGTCCAGGCCTGAGCCTGTCCATGCTGTCTTCACTGTTGTTTCTGGATGGATAAAGGATTCAACTATTCTTCATCAAGAAGCATTTGAGGGACCACCCTGGTGACGCAAGAGTAAGTTAAGACACAACACTATGAAGCTATCCACAGCCACTGAAGCATGAGTTTGTCCTGGCCAGGGGGGTGACCCACATGATGCAGCAGACCTCTCCTGTCTTGGCTACTACTCCCCTCAGCAGTGTATTTCAGTAGACCTGCCTGTTCTGTTCCCCAATATGTCTCTGGTGAATTCTCTTACCTCCCACACCTCTGGCCTGTACCCTAGTTTTTGTATGCATAAATAAATAAAATAAATCTTTATTTTTAAAGAAGCATTTGAAACAGTTTTAAAAATAATCTAGTATATGAAAGTCTAAGCAGAAACTGGGAGAGGAGATGAGAGTGGTCTGCTTTTCTGAGGGTTCTGGGAGCTATCCCTGGTGCTGCCTCCTAATCAGTCTAAGACCAAATTTGGACTATGTAGCCCTAGTAAAATTTAACTACTGAGCTGAGCTAGATTAAGCTTCAGCTGGTCAAGCTGATGGATCTGACCAACCCCCTACATTCAGTTCTACAGGTGATGGTACTGTGTTCTGTGTTGCTACCATGCCTCACCCTCCTGCCTAATATGTATACCTTCCCACTGTAAGCACCACCACCACCACCACCAATACTGCAATTATATCTTAAGGTCTACTATCTCCAGGCACTGGTTAATGGTTTATTTTAATGTCTCTCCCCTCATCTGCTAAAACTATATCCTGTCTGACAATATTCATCTTATAGGTGAAGTAGTGAGCAAAACAGTAGATAAATTCAGTTACACATCTGCAAGAAGCAAAGCTTAACAACCAGTTTGTCTGATTTGAAAGACATAATCATTTTCCTAATTACTTAATTTTAAACTACTTAAACTGCACTTTTTCTATAATCCCTGAAATTCCTCCCTTTTCTGAGGATAAGACTTAGGCTGAATTTTATGTTAGCATCATTTAAATACAACTTTCTTAAACATAATAGCTGATATTGAATATTTTCTATTTGCCAGGCACTGTACTAAGCATTTACATGTAGTCCACACTACAAGCCTATGAGATAGAACTTTATTCTTTCCCCCACTTTACAGATAAGAAAATCGAAGCACAAAGAAAATGGTCAGTTGCCAGGACTTGACCTAGTTATTTAACCCCAGAGCCCATATATTTTAAATAGTGTGCAACCTTGTCTTTCTTTATTTTTAAATATTATCATCAGTTAATGTACTTCATATAGAATCCTTCCTAAGTACTCCTAACTTTATTTTTAAAAATAATTGGATCATGTTATTACTATAATATTGCTTTTTAAATTAACTTAGGAAGTAAAATAGTGTGATCAATTTTCCTAATGGCCTTTTAAACTAAAAATTAATTATTAAATAAAATATTTTAACATTATAAATTAACAAAGGCAAATGGGGATCCATCCAACAACTGGTTATTAAAAGTAAATTGAAATATTAGAGGAATCAGATCTGAACACACATGGAAAAGGAGAAATGGTGAAATAAACTAAAATGAGGCTATTTTACATATTCTTTCTAAGAGTTTTCCTTTCTTTTTAAATTTTTTATATTCTTTGTAATGACTTTGAAATGAATTAGGAAATGGTGGGCTTTTTAAAATCAATTCAAGCAGAATGTCAAACCAATAGTTTTCATTCAGGGCAGTTAAGAGCCCCTCTGGTTTTCCCCTCTTTCTCCCTCACTTTTTAAAATCCTCAATCACTGCCATTTCAGGTCTCAGCTTTCACAACACTTTGCAGGCTGCTGAATGAAAGGGCAGAAGCTTCCTCTGAAATTCCAGTTATTTCAGTGCTAAGATCAGCTGAAAAGGATCTCCTCCTCATGGACAGAGTTGCATTCCCTTGGTGGTGAACCTGAAATGCCCTCAGGTTGTGGCAGGGGAGGAGTTTTGCACTTGAACCGAGATAATGCGCTTTTTCTTTTTTTAATCAGAGTGCACCATTCATGTTCCATACAGCCTGTGGCACAATTTTTTAGACAATATGGTATATCAGAGAAGGTAAATAATAATAATTATATTTTTAATAATAATATAGGAATAACAATGTGTCCATAAATAATACAGGAAACCGCATAGTCCTAGTACCTTCATGAAATGGAACTTCAATATACATATTTCTTATACTGCTTTATGCATGACTTCATTTCTATGGTTTGCACTTCACTGCTCTGTTGTGTCACTCTACCAATAAACCTATACATCATACACAGTGAAATATGTTCACAGCCCCTTCCCTTGATGAAAAAAGGAGCAGTGTGGTTGAGAAGATTGAGCCCTGAGCCAGAAGTCCAAAGATTAGAACTTGAGCCCCAGCTCTGCCACTTTCTGGATCCTGGATGGTGGGTGAGTCTGAAATTCAGCATTCACACAACAGGACTTCTCTGTACACATCCCAGTGTCTACTGGTAGCTAATTGAGATAATTCATGAGAAAGCACTCTAAAAGTTCCTATACGTAAAGGGAATTTTTTGCCGTGAAGGCTCAGGACTCTGTCAATAAAGTGTCAATTTTTTAATTATAAATTTTAATTTTCCCTGTATTTACTCACCAGTAAATTTGTTGATTACTGGTATTTCCTTGCTGTTTATTACCAGTAAAAGCTATCTGTTTTTCTGAAAATTTCAAAAACTTCTAGAGTCTTTAGCTGTATTATATTATTGGAGTAGTAAAGGCTGAAAAGTGTATGTTTAAGCTTGAATTAAATTTTCGTTTCTTCAATGAGTTATAAGTTCACTTTTAAATATTGCTGTCTTTGATTCCAAAAACATTAGCAAGGTGAAAATGCAAAAGCATGTTAACTGACATTGGTAGTTTTTAATCATACCGTATCTTATCTGTTTGACTGTGAATGTCAATCTAATTTAGAAAATCATTATCTAACCTGTTCTCTGTGACCAATAATTCTGTCTTTTAAATAATTTAGACCTTGTGATTTTTCTGGTTAGCTTTTGGATCTATACCTACACAATTGCACTGACATTGAAGTCATAGCACATCTTAGAAGTGAAAAATTACGCTTATTTTAAAATAAAAATTTAGTTTAATTAAAAAAAATTACTTCCGATGCTATTAGGGCTTATCTTTTCTGATGCTTTTTCTGTAACTTCAATTATATTCTAACGCATTTCAAACCTGTACAGAGTATTAAGAATCTAAATATTTTCTGTGCATTCATGATCTACGTGTTACATTAGAGCTGTAAATTAAGGTCTAGTGTGTTGCAGGAATCAGCCTTCCATATCACAGTTTTCCTCCCTGAATGAGGCAAGAGGCAGCCAATAAATATATGTGGTCTACCTCAGATTTGCCTCACTGGGAGTTCACAGGTATTTTTAACTGCCTTCTGTTGTTAATGTATTCCTCAAATGAGATGCATCACCTTGAAGAATGACTTTTTGCCCTCTGGGGATAGGCCAAACAAGTATTTCATTCGCTATGATAATCAGTTCTACCTTCAGCAACATATAAACCCAAATTTAATAGGCACTAGTGATTAGGTTTTAAGTCAGAGAGTCATCACTGTCCACTGTGAAAAATAATAAGAAAAAATACAAATTATAATGAATTTGCCTTCCGGAGGCCTTGTTAGAAATAATGGGACCATAACTATTTCAGAATATGGTGAATAAATGTTTTTCCTTCTCATTATAGACATTTTTGAGTCGCCAATTTACAGTGATAAGAAAGATTTCCTTTAACTTGTGCTAAAGATACCTTAGGTCATTTGTTTTGTCTACTTAGTGTATAATAATCTTGAAAGAAAAAAGACCACTCACCATAAAATATTTTCAAAATCCTTTAAAATGTTTCAAACCATATCAAGTCATTCAAAGCTATAGATAAATTTAATCTTATCAAAACCTTCTACTCTCAAAATTATCTAAAGCTTTTCTACAACTTAAACTTTGCATTGAAATTAAAAAGAATTGTACAGGACATTATGGAAAATAACAAATCAACCCTTAAATCAGCAGCTTAGGTTGTGGACAGTAAATGATACAGTGGTTCCACTTTCTTGGAACTGAGTAGCAGAAGAAAATGAAGAAAGATACTACTGACAGGGCAAGGATGATGGGAGCAGGCTAGCATTATGAATGATATGTTAAGTGATTGGCTCAGATGGAATCATGGGATTGCTACTGCTTTTGCAGGAGCTGATTTCCATTCTTATTGTTCACCTCATAAGACTCCAATATCTTGGTGGGGGGAGGGAGAGGAGATGTAATGTGTACATGTATGCCCTATACATATACATATTTAGAAACATTCTAAATATTTTCCCAGATATACAGAGTGCCAAAAATATATATGTTGTCAGCAAGGTTTATTAGTTTTAATATTCATGTATGCTCTCTGCATTCTTCCCTGTGAATAGAAGTGACATATTCTTTTTTATTTGATAAAACCAAAGGCATATATATTCCTAACTCCAGAATAATTGAAATAATAATTCAGTACTCTATAATAATATATTGAAGATAATAACGAAGACATGTTATAGGCTGTTTTGATGTGCTTAGGGATGCACATTCTATATTTTTCCTTCTTCAAACCAGTAGACACTACTTGATTCATTTGGTCGGCCCGCTGGTGTATGTGTGTGTGTGTGTATGTGTGTAGGTAAGGGGGGAGGGGCCAGAGATGGACCAGCAGCAGAGAAAATGATTGCTACATGATGCAGTATATTAGAAACACATGCATAAAACTGAACACAATGCTGGTGTCAAAAGCTTCATTTGCTAAGATTTTCTTTAAACTAATTTCTTTCCTACATGAATGTGATTAACTCAGAGCTTCTTTAAATGCCAATTCTTTTGTGCACTAGTGCTTAGATTTATATCATGACTAATGCTTTAACTTCTGCTATTATGATTTTTAGATCCAAAATTAATCAATTTTACCAACAATTCCATTTATTCATTTTTAAAATCCAAATTAGCAAATTAGCAGCCTGCCTATATAAGGATTATTCTTTCAGAGAGAAAAATATAACAACAGGCATCACTAATCCAACCAAAAAAAAAAAATCAGAGCTAGTCAAGGTATGATTATAGACTTAGCAGTTGATCTTTACAGACTTGAATAGATATTCAGGGATAATCATTAATTAGAGAGTGATGTAATTTGAAAAGTGTGTAAAGTCAGTTCATTTACTAAACTGTAGACAACAAACATTCTTCTTTTAAGCAAGCATTTTAACAGTTACCTTAGAGGGGTATGAATAATTTTTATAATAAATAAATGTGACCCTGAAAACTAATTTTTCCTTGAGGGTGGACAAAATTCTAGCTATAAAAATGCCTTTAGAATTTGAATAACAGTCAAAAAGAGTGTGATTTCAGGGAGATAAGAAAATGAGCAATCAACAGACTACTCTAATTACTGTGTCTTCTAAATTGATGATAGAGTTATACACATGTTTCGGGGACCCTGCAGATTTCATTTTCTAAGGTATAGCCCAGCAGGCATGTTCAGTGAAAGGGGTGCTTGTGAATCCCCCTATACCACTCAGCTCACCCCCTGAGGGGAAATGCCACGTGCATTCAAATCAAACGTTTTCCTATCAAGTTCTCAACTAATGGCTTTCCTAGGAGACCCAGGCCTGTCAGTCACCTACTCCCTATTTAGACATGTTAAAACAGAATTTGTTGTTTATTTGTATTTCATTGAAGTGAGTCTGTTTTCTCATATTGAATTTGTATCCAAACCCCAGGTTGTCAATACTGCTTAGCTGGGGCTTCTGTTTGTTTTGTTTTTCTCTGCATGAACACCAGAAAAATGGTCTCATTCATGCCAGTTTCAATGCTTGTATAAATTTATAGGCAGTGTATTAACTAATTATTTAAAGTCACAGTGCTAATGTCAAAAGCCAAAAAACACACCCCTTTTACTGAAAGCTGTTTTGTCAAATTTACAATTTATTAGCCTGGGTCCCCACATGGAAAAATAGGAAGGAAAGAGAGATCCACCTTTAATAATGAAAAGCAAAGACAGCATTTTAATTTAATTATGTTCCATGTGATTTAAAGCATATCTGGTCTCTTTGGAGAAAAATCTAGTGATGTAATTCTACATTTTTAACCAAGTTGTGATTTTGCTTGTTAGAGAAAAAAAATTACATGTGTCCATGAGGATATGGGAGCATGTACGTGTATATACCTATGAGCACATATTATATATATATTATATGCTTACAACCACTAAGTTAGTTTACTTGTATTTAAGACCAAAAATAAGTATTAAGCATTCCATAAAACAAGAACTGTTATGTTTGATATGCACTTCAAAAGCCTAAAAGGCCAAAGAAAGCCCTTCCTTAATTATTGAAGAAGTGTCTGTAAAGGAAACATGAGCAAATAGCATTCATGCTTTCATCCCCAGTAACCTTTTATTGTCCTTTTCTTCAGATGGCCAAGTCAGTATATTTAATAAAGGCAGCAGCAACCATCAAAGAAGGCAGGGCTCTAATAAATGGTCCTGATTAAAGGCCCTGACAGGGTATGAACTTTGCATAAATTTTCTTATGGTGTCAGGCTAGGATACTGATTGAAAACTCATTAACATAATCACACATTTAGAGGAAATGCTGTAATGTATCAAAAACATTTCCCTTAGTGTAATAATTTTAAGGACATTAAAATGCAAATTATAATAAGAAGCTGTGTTTAGTGATGTTCTGAAAGCTTGATTATTCAAATATTTAGTATGAAGTATGGAGTTGTGTTCAGTAATGCCTCTACATGAATTCAGAAATTTAATCTATAGATGGACTGAAAAGTCTTCTTTGGTCTTAGCAACTATTTTTCCAGTTCACAGCCACACAATATCAAACAAAGAAATTTGAATTTGACTCCAATATCACAGAGAAATATTAAAAAAAAATTTAAATCAGCACAATTAAAGAAAAAGAATGCAAACTGCCAGGAATATGTTTCTCTAGTACTTAAAAAAAATACTGAAAAGCAGCTAACATCTTTGTGTTGCTATAATCATGCTTTGAAAATATGCTTAAGGATTTCCAGTGTCCTTTTCACAGTTTTTATTAAAATATATATAAAGCAGTGGAGACTGCCCTAGGTCACAGCAGTGCTATTCCTTAATGCTAATTCTTAACAATAAAAGAAAAACTGCCCTCCCCCCACACAAATAGCCATAATTATGTAAGAATGACTGCTTCAGACTGATGACTTTCAATATGCTCAAGTCTAGCATACTGGTATAAGAGGCCAGAAAGGTCAACAGTAATTCATAACTGCTATAAAATTGTGTAGCATCCCCGGGCTTCTGCAGGATGCTGACATTATCATGCGTCTTCTGCTGGTTTGTATATGTAAATTTGTGATAGGAAGTGCACTGCTTTTACCGTATCACATGCAGAGCATCAATCAGGCAGTGGAATACATCAGAGTATTTTCATTATGCCTAGTTATTTACTGCATCAGAAGAAATTACCCTGGCAAGCCAAGCGGCCTTCTCTGGGTAGCATGATACGACCAACCAGGTTTCAGCTCAGGAGTCTTGTAAACATTACAGGATTAATCTCGCAATCACAATCATCAATCTTTCCTAGTCCTGCCTGGGTGCAACTGTGGAGATTGGTAACCAGGCCATGTGGATTTAAATTTAACCCTGAACATCAAAAACTAGATGTCAGATCCAAGCTGAATATTGTAAAACACCTGGGTTTTTGGGATTTTGGTTAAAGACAATAAATGAAAATATATAATCAAGCACTTTAACATCATATTTAATTTGTCATTTTTATTCTTGGTATATGCCTGGGAGAAGAGAAGTTTCCTTTATTCTAAAACATTTGTTTAGCTTTATAAAAATAAAATGTTAACTGTACGGGGGAACTGAGAGACTACTTTTCAACCATGTAAACAAATATCTTGTTTGGTAATATAAACGCTGTAGGAGGCTATGCAGGCCTGAGAGACGGGACCTTGGCATACAGTTTGGGAACCTGCTCACACTCCTTTGGCGTTGGACCAGAGGAGGTTAAAGCCCCAGGGAGTGAGTTAGCCCATATCCAAGAGAGCATTAAACATGTCTTGCTGACTCATAAGATGACACTGGCATTGATTGTTGAAACAACTGCTTGCTTATCCACCTGCCAAAGGAAAAAGACTGCCTCCCCTTTTCTTCTATCCCAATAGAAGGAGGGGGAGAAAAGATGGGTAAGACAGACGGGCTAAATGAACATTCTATCATTTTAAGTTTAGCAACTGCATGGAACATAGCCTATTCTATTTAGATAATGCAAAAGATAATGTGCATTCATTTTTGAAAGTCAGGTGAAAACCATGATGATAATGATCATTTTTCCATAGTCAAGAAACAATAAATATATAATGAGCAGGTCACGTATAGACTGCCTGGCAGTTTAATTTGAACTGTGACCTTTTATTATTATTTTTTGTCCAAAGCACTTTTTGCTGAATGCATAGCATGAAGTCAATTCTTTCTTCCACTCTCAGTATCTTGTTGGCTCCCATCTTTGAGTACAAAAAAAATGTAGTAACCATAAAGATATGGCTTTCTTTTTATTCCAATAAGATTTTCAAATCCAACAGTTTGTATTCAAGCTACATATAAAAGGTAGATATTTCATCTATATTCCTTAATCCCCGGTTGATTTAATCAGCACTATTGGTACTTTTCTAGAATTGTATGATTACAGCAGGAAAAAAATGCCATATATTGAAAATTCCATAAGAGCTATTCATCTCTACCCAAGTGATCATTTTGTATGCTTTCTTGATCATGTGAAGCTTAGCTTTAAAATACTGGACAAAATTATGAATAACATTTTTTCCAAATAAACCATATGGCAATAAGAGAGAAATTTATCTTAAAAAATCTGAATGATCTTTTGTGACTATAAGCCTCCTGCCATCTTAGTTTTATTTCTTCTTTTGTGGCTTTTTGTTTGGGGATTTTTTTTTTTTTTTGGTCTAATTTTGTTGCTGTTGATGGTAGTACATTTTTGTTATAGGCAGTCCACAACATTACTGACTTCAGTTATTTTGGTACTACCATTTTTGTTGATAGGATTTTGGCTTCTCAAGTCCTCCTTAAGGTTGTCGGTACTATGTGTGGGATTCTAAGTAAAAGTGTTTTATAAACCTTTAGCTTCTTGTAAAACTAGAAATGTTTCTGGCTCTTTCCATTTTATAACCAGATAGAGATTCTGTTCTTTTGTTCTGTAAGTACATCACGTGTTATATGAAAATTATTATTTTGAAAAATCCTTACACTACATCTACAATCAGCGGCTATTGTTCAAAACAGGAAGACTAGATAAAGTGTGTCATATATGCATCTCTGGGATATATGTTTGAGCAACTTCTCCTGTTACTTGCTTGAGTTCTTTTGATATCTAGTCAGATTCTATCCTTTGCTAAAGATTCAAAATAAGTGACTACTAGATATCTATGGTGAAGATGCTGGGGCAGCAACATGATTAGAGTGGTGATCAGTGGTTTAGCTTGAAGGCAGGACAGTGGTGCCATGCTTTAACACGAGCAGCCAGCAGGGAGAACCTTGAACTTAATTCAGGAAACATGGCTCTTTATCTCAGCTCTACTATTTCCCAGACACATACTCTTAAACAAACAGTTTGACTATACTACTCTTAGTTCTAACTTTTATTGCCATTCATTTATTCAGTATAGATCAACTGACTCCAACACACTATACTATACTATTGTATATGGTGAGCTAATGAGACAAAATCCAAAATACATAATCCTTAATCTTCAATAAAAATATCAGCTAGTGTGTGTGCCAAGCACTAAGTAAATGCTTCATGTACTGTAGAATGTTTAATCCCTACATGCTCCCTATTCTGGGAGCACTTATCCTGAGTATAAAGGATGATACTAAACCTTCAACAGGTTAAATAAACTAGTGAGAGAGACAAGACCTGAATTTAGGTCCTTTAAAAATAAAAAAAAAAAGATTTATTTATTTTTACATACAAGAGCTGGGGTACAGGCCAGAGGTGTGAGGCAGGAGAGGATTCACCAGAGATAGAATGGGGAACAGAACAGGCAGATTGAATGAAACACACTGTTGAGGGGAGCAGCGGGCACAGCAGGAGAGGTCTGCTGTGCCATGTGGGTCTCTTCCCTGACCAGGGATTTAACTCTCACTGAAGTGGCTACATATGCTTCATAGTATGGTCTTAACCCCTTGTGCCACCAGGGAGGCCCCGGGTCCTTTTGATGTTGATGTTCCTGCTCATGATTTTGTAGGGCATCTCAAAGAATTTCAATATCTTACAAAAATTTGGTGATCAGATGAAAAAAGTTATATGACAGAGTGTTCTAAATGGTAATGTACAACACACGTATCTGTTGTCATTGTTGTTAATATTAAAATAACAAAATTTTCCTCACTTTCAGTTTTAATTATCCCCCAAACAGACATTTTGGTCCATGCCATATAAATGGCACCTACATGCAAAAGAAAAAAATTCTATCTATATAAACAGAAACACTATCTGGAATTCCATATTCGTGTTTCTAAGCCAGTTACACATGATTCCTTAGTGAATATTAAACAAATACAAACCCAAGTAAGACATTTTTCTACATATGAAAATCTCTGGAAAGCACGAGTCTACTGTTTACATTAGACCTGGAACATCTTTAGTAATTCCTTAGGCATTTTAGGGTTATCCACCAATTAAGTAAGAATGATGACATTAATATAGCACTTGCAGACTTTATAAATGTAAAATGTGTTTCATTCAACCAGAATCCACAATTTAATATCGATGTCATTTAGCACAGCATTCTTTATTACATAAATTTTTTATATTTTTATCCCAGACAAGGGCTTTATAACAAAAATATATAAGATTAAGGAAACAAAATGAAAATAAATGAACAAAGAAACCCTCTATCTCTCAGCTTTAACTACTTTACTTCAATCTTACTATGTGCATTCTTATGCATATTGTAATAGAATGATATGATTTTATGAAAAAAGTAATAAAATATTTTTAATGATAATCATCATTGTTAATAAAAACAAAAATTTATAGTTCAAAATGAAGGAAGTTTTGTCAAATTTTGGTGGTTCATTTTTCAACTTCTTACATATTATCAATAAATGCATTTACCAAAGTTCTTTATATGAAGAAGAATAATAAAGAAAGGAATTTTTATTTCAATAATAACAGGAAAACTATTGAAAAAGGGAATAAAATGAAGCACATGATGGGTTTCTACTTATTATTTAATATCTATCGGCATAAGATAAACATTGATTATTAAGTCTTGGTTAAAAGAACTCATTAAAGATTTAAGGATGAATGGTAGGTGAGAAATTCTTGACATGTCTTCTTTTACAAAGTTAAAGGAAAATACCATTTTTTTAATAAAAAGTAATGTTGACTCTTGAAAAAATTAAGAGTGAAGACCATGACAGCCTCCATCTTGAATTAGCCGCCACCATTTTGGGGATTAAGTCTGTTTCTCCAGACAGGGCCTACAGTATGACCCCACGACAGGCCACCATGACGTGACCTAGGACCACAGCTGCTAGTCAATTACCAATGACAGCCAATGACAGTGGACCTACCACACCAAATATGGAAGGTCGCAAGGGTCAGCCAATCAGATAGCGAACCGTGGTACACCCAAGCCCGCGCATGCGCTTGAGTCACTTATAAAGTGTGCACCTCCCCCACCCTCCTGGTGTGCAGTTGGGCCCAAGCTCGAGCTTATAATAAAGATTCCTCTTGTTTCCTTTCTCGGGTAGTGCACCCCATTCCAGCACAACAAGAGTAATTGAAGAATTACTGAAATTATAAATAATATTCCAGATTTTAAAAAATGTAATAACCAAGTTTAATGGAGGCTAAAAGTAGAAAATTTAGGATGGAAGAGTCACAAGACCAGAACTGGAGGTGGGGATAGAATGATGAACATATTTGTTAAACCAACTATAGCAGTGAAAAATTCTTAGGTCCCCACTGCTATCCAACTATCAGACTGCTATAGAAAGTATTAGGAAGCACAGACCAAAAGTGGGATATGGAGATGAACGGCCATTGTGGAGAATCATTGGTCCTTACAAATCAACCTAGTCACACCCTGGAAGTAATTAATTTAACAATAGAGAACAATCCCACAAAGGAATGAACCCCTCCCAAAAGAACACTGTATTACTACAATTTCTATACTAGCAACTTGCAGCTCTCCTCTCTGCCTGTGTCTATGTCTATGCAAGTGTCCTCTCCTTTCCTTTTTTTTTTTTAAACATAATAAATTGGAACTATGATCTCAAATAGCAATGAAATAATGATATTGTTGGGGGGAAAAGATTTCAAGTGCATGGGTAAGGACCCATAGTCTGGCCAACCCATTTCACAATGGGGTTGCCCTGTAACAATACCATAACTTTTTGCAGATTACACTGGAAATCGAGAATTTTATGTTATATGCTACTGTTCTCACTTTCACACACTAGTATAGATATATTAGAAGTGAAATAATGATAACCTTTTCAAAAATTACATAATTCTAACTTAGTGACAAAGGCACACAGAGTTACTTACTCTAACAAACTTGTACAGGCATCATTTCTAGGTTTATTAAAGATACATTGATTATGACTTGAACTGATAATAATTAGTGACATTTATAAATGAGTACCTGGGAACAACTCAATTCATTTGGGAACATAGAGTTTCTGTCAAATCAGAGATCTTTCTGCTTGGGTAACAAAAAAAGAAATGCAGTAACATTATAACAACGATACTACTTATCTTCCAATAGAAGAAAAGAAAAATTGTTTAAGTGGAGGCTTTTAGAATTTATAATACAGTCTTTAATATATAAATTTATTAAAGCAGATTGCAAATCAGATGCTTCAAAAGCAAACAAACAAAGCAATGAATAAAATTCCAAAAGTTTTGCAGTTTTTGTGGGGCTTATTATATAACAAAGACTTTTATGTTTAATGTTAGTGTGCTTTCAAAACTTAGGAGACACAAATACACACCTCTGTAATATTTAAAATTAGCTGATAAATGTGAATAGTTTAACACTGTGTCTTTTAAAAGTAAAATGAAATGTTTAAGCATGGCAAAATCTATCAGGTGAAATTTATGAAAATTTACAGATTACCTAAAATGCTAGAAGTCAATTATAGTCTGCTTTCCCTGGCATGTCAGCTTGATTAAATTTGGAGTTCGGGGATGAATTGGCCCAAATTCATTAATGTTCCCTGGGTGCAGATGTTGGTCAAGGTCAAGCAAACCATGTTAACTGTAATGTTAGAGAGATGGGGGAAGGGATTCCAAAGAAGGAAGACTCTTAAAAGGTCTGGGGTTGCAGCAAGAAACTTTGATACTTTTTAACTTAATAAATCTTGACAGCCTAATCATGGCTAAGCCTTTGCAGTGTTATTGGTACAGATGGCAAAGCTAGACATATTTAAAGAGATCTCAGCAGCTAGTAGTAAGGAGGGCTGAATCCAAATGCAGCGCTGGTCTCTAGGAGAAAGTGAAAGAAAGGAGGATAAAAAGCTACATAGCATTTCCATCTTCTGACATCTCCAACAGCCCCAGATACAAAATATGATAAGGCTCCTGCTGAGCTAATAAGCCCAACAAATGTCTGTGTCCGTGAAGTAGATGAAGTGGGATCAAGCAGAGGGGGCTGCTGTATGAAAATAAGCCAGCGCCCAGGGTATAATGGCACTAGAGAAAGCTACAAGGTCAGGCTGATGACAGAGACACCAGTTAAGTGGAGACCCCATCAGTAAGAAAGGTTTTCTTGCTGGATCCAAGACATAACCATTAAAAATAAAATGAACTATCTATTTAAAGGAAGGAAGGGAAAAAAAAGGGGGGGGGGGACAAAAATCCTCTACCAGGATTATTTTTATTTTTTCTCACATGGTACAGCCACTTCCTTTTGTTTATTTACAGGCTACCTACCCACAGCAGAAACTAGAAGGTTAGACTGTGAGTGAAACTGAGAATTGAGCCTGGGCAGGCACTGCAAAATTATCTTAAATGTGTTGACTGTGTTCTCTGATTTTAGCAGGTTCACAACCTGTGCTGAGCATTATTTGTTTAATCACAAATGCATTGGGGTGAGTACTAACTGCTTCCTTAGGACCCACCGATTTTTCTGTGGAAAAAGATGGTTAGATGAAAAAGATTCTTCCTCAACTCTTTTCCTTTTTCTGTTTTCTTTTATACAGAGAAAGTACTCATTAATCCTTATTATAGGCAATATATTTTTCAATAACACAAACCATTGACTGCAGATGAAATTATACAATTCAAAATGGGAGACCAGACAAAGGGACCATAAAAGGTAGCCAACATTCTTAGCTTCTGACAACACACACATCTATCAATAGGTTGATGAAGCCCCTGGCTTTTCTAGAACTATTCTGGTTTTATTTTATTTTTAAGATTTATTTATGCATACAAGAACTGGGGTACAGGCCAGAGGTGTTGGGGGTGAGAAGATTCGCTAGAGACAGAGTGGGGAACAGAACAGGCAGTCTGACCGAGAGGCACACTGCTGAGGGGAGCAGTGGGCAAGTCAGGGGAGGTCCCCTGCGCCATGTGGGTCACCTCCCTGGCCCGGGATGAAACCTGAACTGCAGCGGCTAGGAACAGCTTCACTGTGTGGTGCTTAAGCCCTTGTGCCATCAGGAGGATCTTATTCTGGTTTTAGAAATGAAATCCTGTTCTTACAAACTCTCTTAGTGGTCACTGTCCCCAACTGAACCAGTATTTCTGAGGCGAAGCTGCAACCAGTCGTAAGGAATCTGAGCTGGGTCTAGGAGGTAAAGTGCATAGAAAGAGTGGGCAAATAGGCATTAGCTAGACAAGCTGGATGATTCAACACAATAATCATTCAGAGGAATTGCTGTGCAGATTGGTTGTCACTTTTTAAAAAAGATTTTTATTTATGCATACAGGAGCCAGGATACAGGCCAGAGGTGCAGGGTGGTGGGAGGAAAGTGAAAGGATTCACCAGAGAGATAGAGTGGGGAGCAGAACAGGCAAATCAACTGAAACACACTGCTGAGGGGAGCAGCGGACAAAGCAGGAAGGTCCGCTGTGCCATGTGGGTCTCCTCCCAGGCATTGAACTCCTGCTTCAGTGGCTGTGGAAGCCCCATAGCGTGGTGCTCAACCCCTTGCACCACCAAGGGAGGCTCCGGTTATCACTTTTATCTAATTAGCTTTATCATCCTCCTCTCCCCATTGCATGTTCACACGTTGTGCGCACACATACACAAGTGCAGTGCACTAAAATGATGCCTATAAACTGATTTTTATTCTCTTGCTGATGGCTTAAATGGTTCACTTTAAGTCACAGTTAACCTTAAAACCAGCTCTAGAAGGTTTTAAATGATTCATTTTAAGATCACAGTTGACCTTAAAACCAGTACTAGAAGGTCCATAGAGCTGCTAACTTACTCAGCACCATCAGCAAAGCCAAGAGAAACAGGCAAATCAGAAAACAATGACAATGCTTTGCTTCAGGTTTGGACATGAAAACCAGTGTACTGTAATAATACTTTAGAACCTCTCCTTTCAATTTAGGATGATTTTGCATGATCTTCATTTTTTATTAGACTAAACTTGAAATGTCAAGAGTATGTCAAATTGCTACATTAATTCTTAACAGATCACGTCAATTTCATAATATCTGTGAGGCCTTGTTAAAAAGGTGAAAAACGTTTAAAAACCATGTGAGGTGGTTCATTAAACATGTAAGAAAGCTTTGAAATTCCGACAGCATTACCATGAAAGATCAGATTGGGTACACCTCTAGTATTTTTAAAAATTTGTCCTTAGTTCTAACTTCATACAAATGGACATAACACTGCTAATGCTACTTTCTTAGACTCCTGCTTTGGAGAATAGTCCTAAAAGAGCATGCCGTAGGTCTCAGAAATATAAATTTATACTATTTTGAGATAATTATGATAAAGGTGATGAGTAAAAGATGAATGGCCAATAGTTGCTTTCAACAGTTGTGAAGGTTTTTCTTAAGCTATAATTAATAGCTCTTAAAACATCTTCCCTGGGGAAGGGGATGGGATCAAAATGAAGTAATTATTACATCCATTTTTTTTTCAGTTAAGCTTATTGTTTAAAAAGTTAAGCATCAACAAAACTGACTTCCAATCACTTAAGAAACACGTTCAAATAAATATTAATCTTCAGAAATGATGGCTGTCATTCAAAAAGAAAGACACTTCTAATTACAGATATTCTTGCCGAAGCTTGCTTCAGGGTTGCTGAGAAGGGATTCTTATATTACCATCATGTTGAATGGATGTTCTGTCAATTTCCTTCCAGCTTTATAATTCTATGATTACAAGATCATTCTTAGGGGTTATCCAGGAAAGTAGGATCTGTCCAGATGAGGTAGTATAGCAACATTAACCTTCCTTTTGATATTCTTATACCTCCCTCTCCCTCCACTCATTATGTGCAAAATAGGTTATTTTGGAAAACAAAAGGAAATGTAACTTTTAACTGGGATAAAGGGTAGATTAGTGCTGACATTTCCACTGGTAGTAAAAGATAAAGAATGACTTTAATAATTCAAGTGTTTAATAAGTAGAAAGCACCACCCAGATAGTACTATTAGTTTAGTTTAAAGAGATTTTATGGGCAAAAGTGATAAGCTAAAGCAATAACATTAAGATTTTGTTTGGTACTCAGATTGGGAACAATATATAGTATTTAGAGGGTATTGAAAATGCACAGACTTTTCTGTCATAATTTTCAGCTAGAAAGCTGTATCTTAAAGCCATTATTGATTGAATGTCTTCTTATTTTACAAACACATTTTACTGGTGATAATTATGCATATAATTTTTTGGCTTTATAGAGAAATATAAAATGAAGCATTAAAATTATCTCAAAACAATACAGACAAGTTGTATACAGTTCATTATTAATTTTAACAAGCTCATTAAGCTAAAATCTGTCACCTTGGAAACTTTGGAAGGTTTATCTTTGAGGATATTTTTTCATTACAAAAGACATGGGGTATATATAATTAAATTGTAGAAATACAAGTCTGGAAACTATATATAGAATGTTTAGGATTTGTACTCAGAAATCAAGAAGAAATACTAACTCTGAAACTTATTATTTCAGCAAGTTTAAATACACCCATGTAGAAAATAAGAATAATAATCATACCTAATTTAGAAGGGTTGTGTGAAATATAACATATATGTTATATATTAGACAATAAGCCCCTTTAGGGCAGGAACCATTCGGCTTCTAACTTCTTAAATTGAGGTAATACCAGAAACAAAAGCATAAATAAGTAATATGAGCTTGAAAAAAAAACTTCTCAAAATTAAGTTTTTTAAAAATATTGGATTAAGCATTTATCCATTTCCTCAAAGTTGTTATCTTTTTGATCTTCTCATTTTTCTCAAAGGTAACAATAATTTCCCCTGGGTAAATTCAATATTTTCATTCATTCTTATTTATCCCCAGTTCTACATATTTACTTCCTCTGTCTTCCTCCTTTTCTATTATCACCACCACCAAATACACACACACACACACACACACACAATTGTAAAGTTAAGGTATGTCTCTCTTTAGAAATAGTTGATTCAAAGAAGGCAAGCAATTTTACTAAACAAATGCTTCCCCTTCTACTCCCCTACCATCTCTCTCTGCCATATTGCTTTCTTTGGAATTATTTGATTTACTTGGGTGTTTGTAAAATTGTCAACAGAGGCTTATGCTGATGGTTAGCCCAAGCATTGCCTTCCACCTGCTACCTACTTGGTTTCTTTAACAATAGCCCTTTCTCTCAATTAATCCTTAATGACAGTAACATTTATTTCTAACTATTTTGGGATTCATGTGCAGGGTGTGACTATAAAGTGACCTTTTTTTGTGTGTTCAACAAAACTATAATTTTCAACTAATGATTGGCTTTCAAAACTCAAGATATTATACACAAGATACCATTATTAAAAGTGCATGAAATTATAATTGGTAAGACCTAGAAACAACCAAAATGCCCAAAAATAGATGACTGGATGAAGAAGATATGATACATTTACACAATGGAATATTATTCAGCAATCAAAAAGATAAATTAGAGTCATTTGTAGAAACATGGATGGAGCTAGAAGGGATTATGCTCAGTGAAATAATTCAGAAGGCAAGAAAAAAATATTGGATGGTTTCACTTTTAGGAGGAATATAAAGGAACAAAGAAGGGCTCAAGAAAAAGAACAATAACAACAAAAAATCACAATACAACAAGAACAAAAAGACAAAGACAAATCAGAGGCATTTTGTGAGGGGTGGGGGAGAGGGACTGGGATGAAGGCAGAAAGAACACAAGGGAGTGAGGTGATGGTGCACTGGTGAAATGGTGATGAGAATTCCATGGGGACTACAATTGATGTCAAATATATATAAATTAATTAATATTAAAAATAAAATAAATACTCATTGATTTTAAAAAAAGTGCATAAAAAATGCTTTTGGATTTTCTTTGGCAGTTTTTAGCCTGATCAACAAAAAATATAACCTTACCTTCAATCATCAAATTTCATGACTTACTCATAACACTGTGACTCAGGTTGTTCAGGACTTCCAGGACTATCCAGGACTTCATTCCACATTATTTTGGCTGTTTTCAGAAATCACTGTTTGCTAAAAACAATGGTTTTTAGTATAATGCATCATCAAAGGAGGTAATTCAAAAACATAAGACTTCTAAATTTTGGGAGAACATTAAGACAGGTGTAAAGTTTTCCAAGAGAATAATTCTCCAAAGGACAAAATGTAGTTAGGTAAATTTTGCTATAGTAAGTTAAAAAAAAATCAGTCATAACTTTTTACATATTCATATTTTTAATAAGTATATCATACATATGCACTGGCATGCTTATATATAGATACACATGTAGATGGAGAAAAACCTCCTCTGCAAAAGTTAGGACACATAAACTTCATTGTCACATATTTTTATTTTATCAATCTGTCAACTAAAAATAGAGCAATGCCTTTAGCTAAAGATACCCTATTTCCCCTATGTCTTTCGAGTATGGTCAGGTATAAGAGCCAATATTTTACCTGTCACATTCATATTGTGATTTAAGGAAGACTTGTCTTTTCCTGGTCATATAATTTCAGCCCTCAAGGATTTCACTCATCATTTCATCATTAGTTGTACCTGAACTCCAGGAATACCTAGTGAAGTTTGGCACCCTAATTGAAGGAAGTGAGATTATGGGAGTATTTCTGGACCTATCATAACCAAGATTTCTTACAGTCTTACATTCATCTTATTCTGACTTTCACCATAACCCAAATTCTCTTGTAGAAAAAGCAACATCCTTTTCAAACTAGAAGCAATAGTTAAAACAACTACAGGCCACAGACTAAGAATTAAACTATTCAGACTTAAAAATAGTTTTCATTGGGACATAACAACCATTCACTTTTTGGGAAATGTTAATAGTTACCAAATTTTCCAAATTATCAGCATAGAAAAAGATAAAGAACAAAAGCAATTCTACATATAATGCTCCTAACAGTACAACATAAAATGTGACATATTTACAAAGTAGCCACATAAAACTTCTTAAAGAGTTCTTTATTTTTCATCTTATACCTTTATCAATATTATACACAAACATAGCTTAAAATTCAAGTGGCAATAAGAAACAATAGAAAATGTTAGTTCCTTACTCCTGTGTTCTCTGCTCCTTATTTTCGTTTTCTTTGTTTTAGTTGTTTTTTTTTAATAATCCATGAATTTTTAAGTAGTATGTTACTTCTTTTGCTTCTTGGATTATTCATTTTAGTCACTAACCTCTAAAAATATTGTCCTTCTAATATTGTTATTTTATTTGAATAAGTAACCAGAATTTGCATTGCTTTATGTAAATATTACTCACTTCAAAGTTAGGTAGTATACTGGATGAACTCCTTCCTATTATAACATTTTGCTTTCCCTGAAGTAAATAAAGAATTTGACATTTGCAATTTCTTCATTTTGGAATTACAGAAAAATCTTGGTCTTAAGTGAGCAAATTAGCACTCAGTATTGACTGTGTTTTTGGTTTTGAACTTTAGTAGATTTGTAGCTTTCTGGGTCTCAGATTCGTTTCTTTTAAAACACAAGCCATTAAATTCCTTGGAGAATATCTATGAGGAGTTAAAAGATATATGTGAGTATATTTAGTCCTCTCTACTAAACTAAATGTAGCCCTTCTGCTTTGATCCTCACATTAAATCCATGAGTGGTATTATTACCACAGCTTAGAAGAGAACTGAGTCTCAGGAACACTAAAGGATTCATCCAAGGACAAAGCAGAGAAGAGCTCAAACCCAAGTTCCCTGGTTCTAAGTCAGCTCTGCTCAGCCAGATCATCAATATTAACCCTTTGTAACAGAATGATACAACATATACATTTCCTAGTTAATTTACATTACTGGTCAAATTATACTAAATCCTTCTCCTTTTTTTCCCTCAAGCCCAGCAGGAAGACTCTGAGACAATAAATGTAAAAAAATTGTGAAGTATTGGTATGGAAAATTACATTTTATTATCTAAAGTCTCCTGGGTAGCATAGGCTTGCTGTTAGTTTTCTACCATCTCCTATATATTTAAAAGCTCCCCTGTGGCCATAAACCTGAAGATGTGACCATGATATTGCCCTCAACTTGGTACTCCTCATCTTGTAGATTGCCAAAAACCCAATACATTCTCAGACTAGCTAGCTTGAATTCAAAAATCGTTACAGATACTGGTTATAGTCAAAAAATAATTATTTACAAATTGGATAATTGGTTTCACTATAGTCTTCCCCCCACCCCCACCTCATCTTTATTAGTGGGAATATCAGAAAAATTTGGAGGGCTTTCACACACTGCTAAAACTTCATTATGCCATACTGAAAATCCAATATGCACCAACACACCTTTTTGAGAATTCACTAATCTATATAAATCTTAATAACTTTTTATTGGCCTTAATAACTTTTTTTGGCCTGCTTCCCCCTAAAACATTTTTTCATAGCCTCCTTAACCAAGCAGTTATTTCCATATTATACCTGTGTAAAACTAAGTCATGTGAAATTAAGGAACTAATAAACAGAATAGCTGGGCTTCAAATACGGCACTTCTAGGTCTGATAATTTTTGGATTCTGCCACTTACTTTTTCATTGATATTTCAAAGAGTAAAATAAAATAAGCAAAATAATGTCACACAACCAGATACATATGCAAGGTAGAATGTACCCCCAAAAATTGCAACATTGAATGGTATAATATTCTGATGTGCTTGTAGACCATAGACAAATTAAAGACATTCACCTCTGATTCTTGGTCTTTGTCAACATGTCTACCAGACTGAACACCTCCAAAGATGATACTTCAATGTTTTCCAAAGACAAATTTTATCTTGGGTGATTCTGACTGTAAGAAAGAATTTTTTTTTTTTTAGATTGTGCTGAAATATGCCTTCCTGTAACAATCTTTGATCATATCTCCCCCAGAAATAATACAGAGGGAATCTAGTTTTATTTTCATACAACTGCATTTTAAATAAAATGAAATGAAAAGAACTCTCATGTTTTCCAGTTTTCTCTTTTCCAGTCTAAAATCCCCCACTCTTCATCTGTCCCTCTTATAATTAATTTTACATTTCCCTTGGTTTTCTTTTTCTTGTCTTGGATTCTTTTCCTGATTTATATTATCTACTTTAACACATGATACACAAAACTGAATGTAATACAAAGAAACAGCTTAACCATATTCTACAGAACATAACTATCATCTACCTTATTCTACTCACTATACATTCATTAATGTATCCTAAAGCCATACTAGAATTTAAGAACAACTATAACAGTTTTGATTCAACATGCTAACATCTGTGTCTTCAACCATCTTACATCCTAGCCTCATTGTTCTTGACCTCCAGTGATCATTTCCTTCCCTTCATCTCAGTCATCTACTGCATGCTCACATACTAGATGATGTCACTGTAGAAGTATTGAAAACCCATTATTGAACATCTTACTCCATTCCTTTACAATCACACAAGTTAACTTGCTCTAAATATTCTAGTGTTAACTTTGTTTTAACTCCAAGCCATTTATCCTGTTTCACCATCCTTTATTCCACACCTATCTTTACTCCCCTCATTGTACAATATATAATAAATTTCATGTTCGTCATTTAATCATTTCCTTAAGATATCTTAAACTCCCTTCCTCCTGTCTTTGTTTATAATGTTCCCTTGGCAATATTCAGAACATTAGTTCTGTTTTCTTCGATGTTGGCTACAGAGTAGTTGAAGTTCTTCAATATTAACCACCCAAGTTCACTAGTTTACCTTAGAATCATTATCAAAAACCTCAAATGGGTACTCAGTTCTCCTTACAATCATACTGTGCTTTTCTAATGTGCAAGTTTTGAAATGGTTTTACCTTATCTTCTTTTCCCAAACCTCATACAATTTTTCTACCTTTCAGACTTTGTTACTGACATCATCTCATATGTCTTTGAGAAAACAGAATTAAAAGTACTTCACTGTACTGTATCCAACTAAGCAAACCAACAATTATCTATAACCCTTTTCCTTTTTGGTTCTTTCTCTATTAAGATTCCTGATCATGCACTTATGGACTTTTTCTATTACTACTGGATTCACCAAAGTATAAAACCATACTTGAGGATTTTTACTTAAAAGTCAACACTTCTTTGGACAACACATGCCTTTCCAGTCACCAATCCAGGACATTTCTCTTTTTATAGAAATGTCTTCAATCATTGATAAAACATAATGTCTTCATCTCTCTACCTCTCATATTTTCTTCTGTTTATCAATTATTACCTACTATATCTACATAATTTATTTGTTTTATCTATCATTTTGCCTTATCTCTGTCTTACCTTTCCTTACCTATTATACTAAACATATTTGCCTCTAACTTTACTGAAACTACATTTATGAATATCTTCCAACTTTTCCAAATTGCCAAATTCAATAACTTTTTTTTTCTTATTTTATGCCACCTGAATAAGTTTATTATTCTATCATTTCAAAAAAGTTACTTTTCTCTGTTGGTTTCCATAACCCCCAAAATCCTGGTTTTCATCATCCTCATTGGCCACAGTTGGTCTCTTTACCAGCTCTTTCCCAAACCTTAAATGCTAATCTTCTACTTTCCCAGCCCTGAACCTTCTTTCATCCTTCAACTACACCTTCTCTCAAGAAATTCTCATCTATTTACAAGGTTTCAAATGTCATTTCTATTCCTTTAAATCTCACATCGATGGCTTTAACTCAGACTTTCCTCATATATTTATTCAACTATTCTACACTACCACTGGAAAATTGTACTCTCAATTCTAATATAAAATGGTCAAGATGGAAATCTTGAATCTTCCCTACATTTTTTTCAACCTAACTTATCCTAAGAAGTAGCACAACCATTTTTATAGTTGTTTAAACTAGAAATTTGGGAAACATTCTCAATTCTTCCTTCTTCCTCATTCTTACATTCCACATCTAATCCTTATGTAGATCTTGTTGGTTTAACTCTAAGGTATATTTTGAAATGTATTCTCTTTGTTTTGTTTCTCTTTGCTCTATCTGTCTCTATACTACATTATCTTTATACTACATTTTCTTGTTACAGTAATATTTCATCATGATTACAGTAATGATAAATTTCAAAACTTTCATACCTTTACAATAACATCACACTTTTCTCTTAATCAGTCTTCTTGGTCCATCAACACTGACCACTTAGCTACTTATAGACCCATTTTCTGACTCAATAACTTTGCATTTGTTATTGATGTTAGATGGAAAATTCTTCTAGTGACTTCTCACCAGTTGGGCTCTTCATTTTCTTCCCACAAAACTTAAATATCATGTGTTCAAAGGGGATCTTCAGGGCAAGCTTATGTAAATACCCCCTGTTCCATTGGCATTTTTCTTGATTTCCTGCTCCCTACCACTTTTGAAATCATTAATTTTAATGTACTTTTTTACTTGCTATTTTTTGTATCACCAACTAGTGTATAATTGCCATAGAGGTAAAGATTATGTTTATATTCTTTACCTATTCACCCAAAGCTGTTGTTCTAATTACTGGCATGTAATAGATGCTCAACAAATATTTGTTCAATGAATTTAATTTTCACTTAATATTTTTTAATTTCTGCTAAATTATTTTATTCCCAATTATGTAAATTATTACATTTGGTTTTCTGATCTTTGTGAGCCTTTATTGCTTTACAAACACACACACACAATATTACTGGATACTGTTTTGTTTATTTGGTTTGTCAAATTTTGATGGCATCATAAAAGGTATTTGATAAAATTTAATAAAATTTTTGAATCAGGAAAACCTAAAGAACGAGACCCCAAAAATAGGCAACTGACAAAAACACTCAGTCATATCTGCTAAGTCAAATTTGCTACCAGAGGGCTGTGTCTCTCTAATTTGTAAATTACTTTATATACTTTGATTTTATATTTACTTGGCTATTCTACACCCCTACAGAAATATCTCAGACTCAAATGTATGAGCTTCTCTGTGTATATCAGTTTTGGATTCCCCAATGGGTCTGATTTATTCTTAATGAAACTTTATTATGTATCACTAACTCAAATTTCCTTTGTTTTTTGAGGTGATCTCACTGGAGATCTCTATTGCTCAAAATTCAAACATTCAATGGGAAACTGAAAATAGGTCAGAGATCATTTCACACTGTAGGTAAATTATACATTTATAGAAAAAGAATAATTTATTCCACTTCTTGCTTTTCTGACACAGCCTCAAAATTGCCAGGTAAATCAACAAATGCTGAGAAACATTTTTGAAAAATTCCACAATCCTGTCTAGTTCATTTTAATGTTTAATGAACTTCAGTTAGAATTTCTATTTTCTATCATATGCCACTTGCTCATGCTGACATAAGCCGAAAATCCAATTTTACTTATTTTTTTTTCTTTCTGCCATATTATGGTTAAGTATATGACAAACTGTGTTTGGCAAACTAAAGCATAACTTAAATCTAGAAAACATAAAAATTCCAAATAAATAAATATCTATATTTTAGCAACCATTGTTTTTACTTTTAATATTTTATGTAAGAAATCCCAGTCTATTAATCTTTCTAAATAACAATTGCTTTACTTCAAATTTGAATCATACTTTCATCCTTGTTATTCTATCAGGAAACCCCATTTACAGTAGGGTAGAACTGGAACTAAGTAAATGTAGCTTTCAAAAATTGAAAAATCAAATTTTAAAGCCAATAATAAAACTCACAACAAATGTTAAAACTCTTTCTAAGTCATAGAATCACAACAGCAAAGTAACAACTCTCTCTCTTTCCTAGCCAAATGGCAATTATAGCTCTATAAACTAAAAGCACTGACCCTATACAGTTTTCTCTAACCCATAACTACTTGAACAGCTCCAACAGAGTTGTGGAAACAAATGAGCTTTGCACTCGCCTTCATTCATTACATTTATAGTCTAATACTTCTTTCAGAGCACCTAGATATCACTCTGATAGACATTATGAAAATACTTAGACATATTTGTCAGGTGTCATGGAAACATTCAAGAAATTACTAATAACTTTAGAGTCAGTGGCAGAAGGAGAAAAAGTACTGTGGTTTTTAATAATAATGTTTTTAAAAGATCATATTACATGTATAGAAAATGGAATTGTGTCTACAAATGCACTCCAGAACTTATGGTTTTATTAGACAAAGTATACTACAAAAGTACCTAGATATTAAGGCTTACACAGGGAATTACATTTTACACATTCTTATATAATACACATGGATCATGGAACAATAGTTTGTGATGATATTTCATTAAGATATAAGAGAAAATTGTAACATTGTATTTTTAAAACAATTTGGTGAAACCAGGATTTTTCATTTAAGATCTATTGGTCCTAATCAGTAACTGAAATAAAAAGTATTTTAAAATGTAGTTTCTGGAATATTTTGTTTTCATTTGTCATCATTAGAGAGTCAATAGTAAAAAGAATTGCAAATATCATACAGTTTTCCCCACATAGCTGTGCTGTTTATCCAAGAAAATGAAATGGTAGCTAATGAGATAACTTTCGAGATTGTTTTAGTACTTGGTTGACATATATACACATATGAATGTGTGTATGTGCATGTGTGTGTAAATCACTATTTTATGTAACAAAAACAACTGGATTTTTTTTCTAGAAGTAAACTGCAAGTTTTAGATTTATTTCAGAGTTTTTAATACTACAACATCTTGTGTAGATTTTATTTAAATATTTATATTTTCTCTTTATAGTACTTATTCTTTATGTAGCATTTCAATGAAACCAAAGAAAGTCTTTCCACAGGAATGTCTCAGCCTTAGATTATTATCAGAAAAAAATCTAGTAATCATACCTGATGAAATTCTTTGCCAGCAACTGACCACTTGAAATAGCTTGTTTATTTAAAAATAACAATTACCTATTAACAGATGCCTGAGTGCAACTCATACTTGTGCTATTCGGGAATAAAATAAAATCCACAGGCTCTCAGAGTGTCACCAAGAAGGTGTATCAGTTATTGGCATTGATGGAATTAAGGGGCCTCCTATGTGGCACAAGGGGTTAGGCCTCAGCACTATGAGTCTGTTTGTAGCCACTGCAGCACAAGTTCAATCCCCAGCTAGGGTCTCCTATCTTGTCTGCTACACCCTTCAGCAGTGTATTTCAGTCTATCTGCCTGTTCTGTTCCCCACTGTGTCTCTGGTGAATCTTTTCACCCCTGCCCCTGTACCTTTGGTCTGTATCCCAGTCTTTATATGCATAAATAAATAAATCCCTTTAAAAAATATAAAGTGATGGGTTAAGATGATGCAATAATTATAATAATCATTTACTGAGCAACTAGTATTAGCCAGTTGTTTTGTTAAGCACAAGATTGTTGTCAAGTTAGATACTATTCCAATATTTTACAGATGAGGAAACTGAGCTTCTGAGAACTTTTGTAATTTGGCTAAGTTCAGAAGCAGGATGCAAACACAAGTTGTCTGGATGGTAAAGCTTGAAAACTCAGCATTGTGCTTTGTAGTCTTCCATTAAATCCAAGTCAAGGATCCATCATCGACCTTTGGAGGCAATGTGTTACACACCTTTATGTCTCCTGGGTTAAGCAGACTGTTCCACTGTTCCATAGGAGTGACTTATGAGTAAATAATAAAGTGAATAACCAACTATATAAACAACTAAAGATAGAATTTTGGTTTTTCTTTTGGTTCAGACTGACATAATTGCATATCATATCTAAACTACACTAATTTAGATGACTTTCAGCCCTTTCATCTCATGTATGTAATACATTTATAATGTATATAATGAATTGTTTTATCCTTGCAAATCAGTGGATGTTCATTTAGTAATATGGAAAAAATCTGAAAATTTAAAACTAAGTAATACACTTAATTAATATAGATAAGACCCAAATCCTAATGAATATCAATCAATTTTAAAAATCTGTAATTAAGAGTAAAAAGTCTATTAACTAGTAAAATAAAAAAAATAGGAAAAATATTCTAACCACTTTGGAATTTAAAAAAGGAAAAAAGTGTAAGAGAACAAAGTTTTTGGTGAAGAAATTCTCTGCTTTAGTCTCAATTAAGAAATTGTCCCTCATTTTGAACACAAAACTGAAAATTTTTCCAAAGGCTTGAGTCAATGATGAGAGTAGTATTGATATAGCACATATGTACCTTAATGTAGTGAGGTATGAAAATTAACAAAACCCACAGTTCAAATTTATAGAAGAAAAGGTAATGGTAGAGCAAGTTATTATATATAATTTGAATTTCCTTCACTAAACATCCAATATTGTTATCTTGATGTGGGGCTTAATTTTCCATCAGAATATGATGGGATACATTATTTTTAAATAATGATAATATGTTAAGTAATTTCTCTATACCAGGATACTACCAAATTATCTGATCTCCAATGTCTCAGAAATTTGAGAAGAGGAAGTTCAGCTCAGAAATATTGTGTTTTTAAATTCACACAGTCAAAATCACACTTGCACTTAGGGCTTCATAGAAAACCCATTTTTTTTTTCTTTATGTAAGAAAAGTCTTAACCTGAAGTTCCAAGTCCCATGGGCAAAGGTAGTACTTCACGCATGGTTCCAGTGGTTTATCTCTTCCAATTATATGAAAAGTAACATATACATGTACTTTCTTTCTTGAGGATCCATAAAAATTTTAACTAGATCCCAAAGGGTTCTAGAGCCCAAAATATTATAAAAAGCATTGTTTTTAACCCAGCTATATCACTACTTGTTGAACAGATAAGTAACTCTCCCAATCATGCAAACAGTGAAAAGGCATTTTCAGAATCATCTCATTCACCAGGCTATAGTTGTCACTGGAATTCAGGAAACAGTACTAAGAGGTGAAAGCTGCATCATGAAAAGTGAGCGAATGGGATTAGCTTTTATGGTGAGAGCAGAAGCAGAGATCAAGGAAGCCAGGGTAAAAGATATATACAGGCAAACATTCAAAATCCTAGAAAGGCAGGAGCCGTGAGGGATTCAAAAAAGACAAAATTTGAGTTGAAGCAAAAACATGGAGCAGCACAATGTTGAAGAAGGTACACATTACAGTATATAGTGTAAAAAAAAATGCTGGAGAATTAACAATAGTGTTGGTAACAAATTCCGGAAAGATTAACAATACCTTAAGAGAAAAGTTTAGAGCACTGCAAAACACTCACATATTTACAAGTTGCAAATGATGTTAATGGGTATAGACCATATGCAGATCTGGTTAGTATGAGTTGAGAAACGGGATGATAGCAAAGTTAAACTGACACTTCTATAATTTATGTAAATTTGACTATCATGGATGTACATATTTTGCTTATTAATCGACTTAAGTAACTATAGTTAGTGGAAGTATTCATGTAATAAATATCAAACTCTTGAAAATAATGACTCATGACTGGTAAAGCATTCTTAAAAATGTCACCTCTTTGGATTCTCATAGTAAATCCTGAATACCAGTATTTATCTTATTCTCTCATTTCAGTAATTATCATTTTTGTCAAATCCTGTGTCCCACTAATAAGTCTATTTTCCTGAAAGTTAGATGCTCCACATCAGTTTTCATATCAATGCTAATGTGAAGTAGAAATTTATTTTATTGCTCTTTACTCACTGGCCTGTGAATTAAATCAATAACAAAATACACTAAGCTAACATTTAGGGATTCTACAGTATTTTCTCAGGCACATATCCTAAAGCACATTGCTGGGGTAAGAGTGTCTGGAGCTCAAGTCCACTGAAAATGCATCAGTGCTTGTAACCCAGTAAGGTTCTGCATCTGTCTATAGTACAGAGGGAATTGTAGCAATGGCATGTTTAAGCCCTGAATGACATTGTTTTGTCACAGGAGTCCCCATTTGAGTTATAGAAACCCCACCTTTACTTTCAGCGAATGTTTGGAATATTCATTTTGTCTCTCTCTGCTTCCAACAATCTGCCTGGAAATTTTGTCACATTTCTATTGGAATTCCTTCTATAATACTCTGCAACTGATGAAGTGATAGACAAGTCCAGTAACAATGTTAACTTTGAGGCATAGTCATTCTTCCACTTTCAACTTAGGTACAAAAGTATGAAATTTTTCTATCAGTCGTCAAATACACTGATGTGAGCGTCCAAAATTATATTTTTGGAGGCAATTGTTTTAGTTGTACTTACAATTGAATTTATTCACTTTCCTTACCTGAGGTGAAATAAAATTGTTATTCCCATGTGGAATATATCAAGTTTTTAATAATTCCCATGAAAATGAAATTTCTAAGATGATCTTTTTATCAATAGTTAAATTATGTTGTTTTTAATTGGACTCTAAGTCACAGCCTCTAGCTTCTCTGAATTGTAATGGTGTTGAATTAATTTAAAGAGACTCAGAGGAACCAGATATGAAAGACTGTCACCATGATAATTTAGTTTTATGATTAGATCATGGAAAACATTGTCCATATTTGAAGAGATTTTTAACACTTCTTTTATGACATGTTTTCATACAGTTTGCCTATCTACAGGATTAGAAATTTTTCTGAGGATTTCTAATCCTGAAGAAAATTCAACAAAATAAATGTTACAATAAAAATAGCAGAAAATGCTCAGTTAATTTATGATCCACAAATTAAAAGTCAATACTCACTTATACATGCATACATGTGAACATAACAAGCTACAGCATAAATATTAATTGCAGTACAGTGATACTTGAGAACTTTTCTGTTATGATTTGCATAATAAGTAACATATTTTAGAGTGGATAAAATACTCTATTTGAATATTGTAATTATTTCACATATTTTAAGAATGGATTTATAGGAAATAAATCTAGTGTTTTTATACCGAGAAATTTTAATATTATTTTTACAAGAATTCTCTCAAGAGGACAAAAAAACTAATGTTTGTGAGCATGTGACTGCTGAGAAGGCAAAAATTATATTAACATTGAAATAATGGGCCTATCAAAGAATTATGTAATGGTACAGACAAATAGAAATTACTTAGCTCAAAAATATTTGTGGAAAATGAGATAATATATTTGGGATTTTTCTGTTTTATTTCTTACAACTGCATGTGACTCTATAGTAATTTCAAAACAAAAAAAATTCAATTGGGTTATATGGTACTTTTCATATCTGTTTTCCCATCTATATGACAATCAATGCATCAACATATAGTGAAATATTTAAACTATATGTGGTTAACAATGAAAAAGATCCCGTCCTAATTTTGTGATTATGTTGGCATGTTTTTCAGAAAATTTACTCAAAGCAACTCAGTATTAATTTTTAATTATATTGGAAGAGGGAATTCTATTTAAAGGTAGAGGGGTATTTTACTACATTTGTTAAATTAATTCATGATGTTAGATTTGTGTGTGTGTGTGTGAACTGTAAGAAAAAAGCCTTTTAAATACATCAGTCACAAGAGCCGGGTAAAAGAGAATGCAGTTCTTTTATTTGATGGGATGAGAAAGCTAATAATGTATGACAGTAAAAAGGCAGAGGCTTTTAACGCTTTTTTTAACCTTACAAAAAAGGTCAACTCTGATCTGGAAATGAGAACAGCCAACACATGGGAAAGAAGGGCAAAAAGCCAAGTGGAAAGCGAAAGAAAGCTGGTGAGGAGCACGCTCAGATGGCAGGTCCCAGTCCCGGGCACCAGCACCCTACCTTCGAGAAGTGTGGACTCATCAGCTCTTGATTAATTTTGCTTAAATGAAAGGCTGGTTAAGTTGCCAAAACCAGTAAAGAGACTATTAATTCCTTATCTTGATTTAAACAGAGAAGCAAAAAAGAAAATGCTGCGAACCAGCAAGTTAGTTTCATTTTTGAAGAAAGTGCTAGTTCACTGTTTCTGCTTCCCAACCCATTTGACAATGTTGAAAGCCTGCTCTGTGCCCTACAAGGATTTGGGTGAGAGTCCCCATTTTGTAGATGTGAAACCCCAGAGGAAAAGAATCTGGTTTGAGACAAACCAGTTAGTAAGTGCTGAGCTGGACTGGAATTCAGACCTGCAAAACCCTTTCCTTTTCTTCTTCTTTTTGAAACATTTATTTTATTTATGCATACAAGAACTGGGTTGTAGGTCAGAGATGTGGGGAGGTGAAAGGATTCACCAGAGACAGAGAGGTGAGCAGAACAGGCATATCTACTGAAATACACTGCTGAGGGAGCAGCAGGCCAGACCGGAGTCTGCTGTGCTATGTGAGTTAGCTCCCTGGCTGAGGATTGAACTCATACCACAGTGGCTGGAGACAGCTTGATAGCGCTGAGACTTTAACCCCTGCACCAATAGAGAGGCCCTAAACCCTTTCTTTTTCTACCAAAGAAACCAGTTGATGACTCTTGCTTTAGTCTTAGATTAATTAAACTAAATCAAATTTATTTAAAATGAAATACCAACTTACAAAAATATTTTTTAATTGAAAAAAAAATACTCAAATACAACTTTTTTTTTTTTAATTCCAAAGTTGATAGCTTGGCTTAAAATGCACCTCTTTGGGGGTAAGACTCCCTAAGAAGATTTCTCTACAAATTACCATCTTGAGTTGAGGAAAAAAAAGGTTTTGTTATCTTGTACTTCAAACTAGGACTAAGATTCCTATCCCTGACCTTCATTAGTTGGTAACCATGGGAAAATTATACAGCCTCTCTAAATTGCAGCTTCAACACATAATAAATGAAAATAATATTTGTTCTCACTTGACAAAGCCAATAAGATCAAATGAGATATTTAATATCTAAAATCTTAGCAAGTGTTTAAGTCATGTGTTCAACAAATGCTAGCTATAATCCATATGATTATTAAATAACAAGTTAATAATTTAATGTTTAACAAATAGGTAAAATATTTGCCAAGTGGCTGATTGATTTTTTAAAGTACCCTTATATGCAAATTGGTACATGTTGCTATGAGGTATACTTTAAAAAATAAATTCAATATTTGACTATAAGTGACTGACTTTGTACTATTTAAATATTTAGATTCCAGGTTGACCAACCCCAGTGATGTTGGCCCTCTCCATTGTGAGAAAACTGCAACTAAATAATTGCAATACTGTGCAACAAGTCTTAAAATAGGTAAAACCATCAATTAAACAACAAATGCAAGAAAGAACTAGCATTAATTTTGTCATTGCTGTAAGGAAAATCATGCTGGAAGAATTTTTTAGATGACTTGACATTTGAATTTAAAAGGTACTTACAATTAGGACAGAAGAAAAAAAATAGAGTTAGTAAAATTTCATGAATTTGTAATTTTAAGAAATAAGGAGATGCAAAAACATTATGCTCAGGACTGTTACTAACTGGATGAGGGCTAGGATAGAATAAGAAAATGATGAGAAATAAAACCAAAAAGGGAGGTTTACCAATATAGGGATGAAAACTACAGCATGCTAAGGAGTCTCTTCTTTACAATACTGGCACTAGGAAGTCATTCAAAGTATTGCTGTTCAAAGTAAGTAAGTAAGTAAGTAAGTAAATAAATAAATAAATAAATAAATAACATGACATTGTAGAGAATGGATTGGAGGAGAGCAACTAGAAACATACCATAGAGAAAGGTGCTCATATCATTCATATATTTAACAAAGAGTTTATTGAGCACTTGTTAGGCCTTAGGCATTAAAGCTGGACACAAGGGAATTGAGAAATAAAAGCATGGCCCTAACTTCAAGGAGCTCACTGTTTTGCAAGGGAGTAAAGGACAGTTTAATAAATAATGCAATTAAAATATCATGAGGCATGTGTTTTAATATAATGTTGATAAAATAAGACATGTAAGAATAAATGTAAAACAGATTCAGATTCAGAGAAGGAATTTATATCCAGTTTGAGATTTAGTGAAATTTAATTGCCTATGACCTATCTACATAGATCCTGATAACAGTATTTAGAGTAGAAGTCTAAAGCTTGAATGAGCTATCTGGCCTAGAGATATAGATTTGATTGCCATCAATGTGTAAGTGATTGTTGAAGACATAAGTGTGAATAAGATCACCTTAAGCTGTGGGTAGAACTACAAATGAATAAAGAATGGAATGAAGAAATTGTTTATGGAGCATAAGGTATATTGTAGAACATGTTCATAATATTCACTCCCCTTTGCTAATAGTTGCATATCTACCAAATGGACCCCTTCTAGGTCAACCCCTGAAGGAATTTATAGTTCTTGACTCATTAATGCAAAGTTTGACCTTTGATTTTCTTTAGCCAATGGAAGGTGAATGAAGAGACCATTAAGCATTTCTTTGCAATTCTTTATATCTCTGTATCACAGCTTAGTCCTTAGGCTCTTTGCTATGTCTGGGCATCAACAATCAGCCCCAAAACGAAGAGTCAAAATTGTCCCATGATGGGCATGTAACTTGAGCTGGAAATAAATTGAGATTTTGGAGGTTGTTAAAATAATTTTGCTTGAGCCCACTAATTCAGAATAAGTATGGGGAAAGAGCGTAATAATAGATCAAGTAACAGTCATGCTGTAAAAGTAAGATTTTGAGATATTCAAGATGTGGAATAGATAGTACTCTAAAATATTTGACATATGGAGTTATAAATGAGTACAAAATATCATCTTTAGTTGAAGTTGCTGTGAGGAGGTGACATCATTATATGAGCTAGAATAGGAAGCCACACCACTACTTTTATGTCAGAACTGATACTCAAATTCTCTTTGGAGCTCGAGAAAGAACAAATTTGAGTTGTTGAAATATGCACATATTTTGTTTGAGATGTCTGTAGTATATTCAGGTGAATATGCCAGTGAGGCAGAGGAATATATGAGTCCGAGGAATGTAAGCAAGTTGAGGGAGCTCAGAGAGTTTATGTCTCAGAAGAAGAGCCTAAAGATGAAACTCCAGAATTAATTTTGAGGGAAAAATAAAAAGAGTAAGAGTCAAATAAACTTAATAAGTGTAATTACAGAGATAGGAGACATGAGAAAGTGATGTTTTATCTGGGAAAATGTGTGTTAAGTAGTGTCAAGTGTTTGTCCTACTGCAAAGAAGTAAATAAGATGAAAAAATAAAGCTATTGTTGTTTGCAATTAACAAATATACAGGGGAGAAGTTCTAAAATCTATACTTGAAGTGATAATCTCATATCATGAAAAATTATCCTAGGAAGTCTTTTAAATACCCCCAACATCTTCAGCAATTTTGAGTTTCTGAACTCCAGAAACTCAAAAGCAGAGAATGGAGTTGTTTTGTTTTCTGTTTGAATTAGAATTGTAGTATCTTTTCCTCTAGGTTAGAAGAGATTGAAACTTTGTTTAAGGGGTTAAAGTGTAGAAATAAAGAGATTTCCTCTTTTTTCAATCTGGAAGGTATATATTTTAAAATGGAAAATTCATATTCACAGGTACTGTATTGCAGTTCCGTGACATGTAAGAGTTAGGCTTTTAGTTGTGTGGTAGGTGTAGAAGCTTGAAGGCAATAGGGAGAGAATTGAGGGTAATGAAGTGAAGAAAGCAAATGCAGAGAAATGAGGCAACATTGTGTGTTGAGGGTGTTAAAGTTGACAGGAGATCATTTTTGGACAAGGAAGTTATGTTTGGTAAGCATGTCAGTTGGTTGAAGAAAGGAGAGTAGGGAGAAAATTGAGATTGGAGACCCAGGAAGAAGAGGTAAATTGATGACAAAAGTCCTATATAAGATAGGAGGGAACTGCACTAAGGAAAAAATGAACTGCATGTCACCATAGAAAAAATAGAAATCTTCTTCTGGCATTTAAATGAGTGAAGGCAGGAAATGTAAATTAGTCTCTGTGCAAATAAATTTGATAATGACCTAAAGAAAAGTTATGGGAAAATCCTCTGTAAACTCTATAAAAGTAAAGAAATAATAGCAATTATTAGTTTCATTTTGGTTTTAGTGAGTTAGCAGAATGCAGACTAGAACTTGGGGAATAGGCCAGAAATGGAATGCCTTTTGGAGAATTATCTGTTTAAAAGTGATAGTTGAATAATGGATGGAACTAGAAGGAATTATACTCAGTGAAACAAGTG
The DNA here is from genome assembly GCA_019455555.1 of Galemys pyrenaicus. Classification (NCBI taxonomy): domain Eukaryota; kingdom Metazoa; phylum Chordata; class Mammalia; order Eulipotyphla; family Talpidae; genus Galemys; species Galemys pyrenaicus. The sequence goes on from JAGFMF010011568.1 coordinate 5,984,385, forward strand.
AGAAGGCAAGAGAAAAATATAGGATGGCTTCACTATTAGGAGGAATATGAAAGAACA
>JAGFMF010011568.1:5984491-6045985 GCA_019455555.1 Galemys pyrenaicus
AAAAGGCACTTAAGTTGAAACAAAATATTAAGGGGTGCTTAGGTCCACCCATTGACCTGCTATTCTTTATACAGAGTCCTTTTCTCACAGACCCTGGAAAAGGATTTTAAGTAACTATCAGTTCATTCCCATAAGTGAGTCCTGAGATAATTTAACAATGACTACCTTTTCTCAGACAATTTACCAATAATGCAACGTAACCTTAAATCTTTAAGTTATTTAGCCTTACTACCAGACCTACCATTCAGTAAATATGTAACTACTAACAAAATATGATCACAATCAAGCTAAGCACCAGAAACCGAGAGCAAAGACTCATGGGCTGACATGACTGAGCTGATTGAGAGAAGTACAGTGTATCAGAACGCAGAAAAGCCTAAGGCCAGCAGCAGATTTAGGGCTGTCTGTGAACAAAAATTTAGTTGTTTGACATCTCTGATCCATGTTCTCGAGTGGGATGTTTTATAGAATAGCATCTAATAAATAGATACTGTCTTCATCAAAAAGTAAAAAAAAATAAATAAATAAATAAAAGTGATAGTTGAATAAATGAGAATTGAAAGAAATGTCCCGAGTTGTAGGAATAAAAGCAAGTCACCATGGAAGTGCATTAAGCTTCTTCTGTAGAAACTGATGGAGTACAGTAATGCACTAAAGGAGTCAGTGGTTGTGAGAAATGGGCAGAATTAGTTAATTAAAACCACAGCATGGTTCTGCATAAAAAAGGGAGGAAACGGAATACTACCCATTAAGAGAAATCAACAGTCATGATTCTAACCCAGAACCTAGCTCGGTAAACTGGCTCACACAGTAAGTATTTATGACTAAATTAAGGCAAGCCATGATTAAGAGAATGGAATACAGTGAATAGGAGGGTATTTTGGGAATCCAACCTTTAATAAACCAATCCTGATTGTTACCAGAACTTAAAGTGTATTTTGCCGGGGGTGGGGGGGTGGGGGGGGTGGGAGGGAGGCTAGCGAAGAACTCCTGGAGAACCTGTATATCAGATCTTTGATTCTGAGCAGAGGGTGGATGAAGATCACAAACAGAAGAAAAAGTCAAGGATCAAAGTTTTATCACAGAAACAGAAATATAAGTCAGTTCAAGGAAAGACTCAGAGGAAGTGGAGAACAAAATCCAAGAAGGAAGTAATAATAATTAAGGGAGTCCAAACCTGTTTGTTCTTGTGGAATATGTAGACCTGACCCCACAACACACCTTTCACCAGCCTTTTGACCGATAGTGGTCACTAGATTGCAGTTCCAGCATCCATTTATCATCCTTGGGTTATGAGTTGATGGTCTATAAAAATGGCTGCTCTGGTGGCACTTGTATTTCCACCACTTGAATGGCTTTCATTTCCACTCTCAACAAGTCAGTATCCAACTTCCTGTTACTATCCTTCTACCTCTCTGACTCCTTCCATTCTGCTAAGTGGGAACTTAAAATACCCCAGGACCTCAATTTTACCAAGTATCCAAATCTTCTAGGCTCTTCAATTATCTACTTTTTCCTTCTTGTAAAATAACATTTGCTGAATATCTACTATGTGCCAGGCATTGGACTAAACTCTACAAAAATTTTCTGCATATTTGACTGAAAAAAAAAAAAAGATGCAAACTATCAATGTTCCATTTCTTAATTCTAACATCTGAAGTAAATGCCTCAAGATCACAAAGCTACTAAATGATGAAGCCTGAATGTAAGCAAGGCAGTTAGGACTCCCAAGGTTGTATTTTTTCTCATTCTGTGTATGCTTTTCTAAATACCCCTTACTTTTGTGACTGGGGTCTTGTAGTCAATCTTATACCACTACTACATCAACAACCTTCATTTGTTTTCCATTCATACATTTGTACATACCAAACCAACTCTTTATTGTGAGGCAACCTATATTCAACATGCTTATTTCCAGGATGCTGAATGTTGTTGGAAAAATTAAATAGCTGTGCTGATTGTTTTCATTACATTGTCATGATGTCCAACCTCAGTTGGGCTTTCACAAACACTGGCAGTCCCTTTGCTCATCTCTCGACAGCTATTTCCCATTTCCCACAGCATCTGTTCCAAATCTATATAGTTTTCCTCAAGTCTACTTTAATTAAAAACATTCTTAACATGGCTTACCAGGCTTTCCAAAAGCTGACTCCTCCCCACCTCCCTGGTCTCCCTCAGGGCTATGCTCCCTCTTACTTTTCTAAGCTATATGCAGATACTAATAATCTCTTTTTTTTTTGTCACTTTTGAATATTCTTTTCAATGTGCTTGTAGTCTTCCTCTAACATCATTGCTTAACTAAGTACTCATCCTCCATTAGATTATCTGATGAGTCTTTCCTGACCTCCTAGACTAACTTAGATTCTGACATAAGAGTTTTAAATATTCCACACATTTTTAATGATTTCCTGAAACCCTTTTTCTGTTTAGGTGTCTAACTATGAGATGATAATGACAACATTGTCCCATTTAATAATGTATTCCCGGCATATGACACAATGTCTAACCCTAAAGAAGTGCCTAATACTTATTGTTTATTTCACTGGAATTAAATGTTTTGCATTAATAAATAATGCAAATAAATAAATAAATAATTTTTCTCACAGACTGAAGAGACCTGAAATATCTTGATTATACACAGAATCAGGGGAGGCATAAAAGGTACAAAAAGTCTTACAAAAACATAAAGATTTTCAAGTTGACAATGAATTGAGGCAAAAGAACTTCTCAGCTAGACATGATGAGATCCAGGGTGGCAGAGAACAAGTAGGGTCTATGAAAATATAGCTCCCTTGCTGTTAAAGGAACCAAGATGTTTTTGTAGAATTGTCTATAAAATGGCATCTTTTATTCAAAGACTAGGAAATTGAAAGGTTGAAAAGATGTTCAAGCCATTCTTGGTGAAGGTATTGATAATTCAGATGGGATGTGCTCTAAGAATAAATTAAACAACCAAGTTATGGAAGATAGTGGAAATTGGAACATTTTTATTCTTACTGCATTCTCTAAATTTATTTCCTTTTGTAAACCTTTCCTATCTGTAATTTCTATTCACTAGCTGAGTGATGAAGTTTACTCTCACTACAAGCTTATCCAGGTTACAAACCTGGTAACTAAGAGCCAAAAGTTGCTGAGTATGAGAAAGAGGAAGAAGAATAAAAAGCAAAGTCAACTGAGATAAACCTGTGAAGCAGCAGCTGTGGTAGGTGTGGCAGATCAGTTTGAGGTTCAAGTCAAACTCAAAAAGATCTGATTCATCCATCACTCATTTATTCATTCAAAATAAGGGAAACTGTGAAAAGGCACACTTTGAAAGTACTGAGGGAAGGTGACTGGAATTCTGAACTGTGTCATTTGTAGAACTGTATTGCATAATGAGACATGAACAGCATGAACCATTTCTCATTGCTGGAACAGCACTGTTTGAAAAGCATCACCTCCCCTCCCCGCAGTGCCTTCAGCATTACTTCTTGTTGTCAACAGTCTCAGAAAGAGTATCTTTCTCATGATTCATAAAAGCACTAGGCTTGACTTCCAATGGCCCATATCATATCTTCTACACCCCTTAGATGGTTGGAAGAGATCAATAAAACTATACTGTAAATCCCTAGATCTGGCCACCAAGAAATCTGGAATCACTGTTCTGTATTATCCCTCCAAACATGCAGGGTTGGAACTCAAAGAAAGAAGCAAGAAATATTCTCAAACTATCCTTGTTCACAGGGAGCAGTTTACTAATCTAGTGACTACTAACATCACATGTTTCTTGGAGATGGATGAAACACCAGGCTCACAACTGGATCCTGACTGACAATATTTAGCAAAAATATTTGAGATTATTTTGGCCTGGTTTGGATGAGCTAGGGATATATTATTCAGGACTATTTTGGTTTTGGTAGACAGAAGGAAAATTCAAAGTGACTTAAGCTGATAAAAATGTGAAGGCTATTTTTTGTTTCACAGAATTGCAAAATCTAGAGGAAGACTGCTGAGTGCATAGGGATCGATCATTGGCATAACAAGATGCAGGAGCTCAAATGATGTCACCAGGCTTTGGGTCATTTTAAAGTTTCTGTTCAGCATTCTACAGAAAGGGTCTTAGTACCATCAGGATCACTTCTTGTCAGCAGTCCCAATGGAAAGAGCTATATCTGTTCTCAAGTTACATGAAAGTACTGGAAATGACTCTCAGTGGTTCAGAATATATTTTATGTTGAATCTGGCCAGAGCCACAAAATGTGCTGTGTGGCTGATTTGTGCATCACATTCTCATGTCTCCAGCTAGAGGTCAGCTTTATGCCTAGAGTAGAACAAGAATGAGGAAAGACAGGAAGAAAAATTTGTATACTTTTATGAAATATAAGAAGGACCAGAAATGGACATAAAAATAATAGATGCCCATAACAAAGGTGCTTTGTCGAAAGGATGTGTGCTACTGATTGAGTCAGGCATGACTGAGGTCATGCTGGTTCTCTGAAACAATTAGGATATTAGTGTTGTTGTTGTCATTCCTAAAAGAGCAAGAAAGCCATAGTTTTGTATCACCCAGCCATAAAAGAATGGGGCTGGTGACAGAGATAAGATGCAGGGATAAAAACAACTATCCACTTTCTGCTTTCCATCTCTCTCTTTCACCATGTTTTTTAGTCTTATCCTTCTATCCTTAGACTTTCTTTATCTAGGAGTAAATAGGGCTTCTTGAACACATATCACTACTGTTTTATCAAAAAGAAAGGGATATTTTGTCATTACTAGCTTGAAAAATGAAGAAAGAAACACATTCAACTTGAATGACTTGTTACTCTCTTGATTGATGAGGAAAGCAAAGTCTACTGCCAGCATTTTAAGTTTTCTGATTAAAAGTGATTTAAGCAGACTGAATAAAGAAGATGTGGTATACATATACACAATGGAATACTATTCACCTATTAAAAATATAAAAGTCTGCCTTATGCAACAACATGGATAGATCTAAAGAGTATTATGCTTAGTGAAGTAAGTCCGAAAGGAAGAAAGATAATTTTACTCATGTGTTATATAGAGAAAACAAAAACATGGATAAACTAAAAATGAAACAAATATAAACTTTTAGACTGTTAAGACCAATTAATGGATACCCCAAGGGTAAGGGGAGGAAGGAGGGCATATTGGGTAAAAGGGGTCAATTGTGTAATGAAAGATAGAAATGTCCTTTTAATGGTGAGCTTAAAATTGTGTATGTTGATTTTTAAGGCATACTTGAAACTTACAGTACTATAATGTAGTGTTACACCAATAACAATGAAAAAAACTTTATAAAAAAATTGATAAAATGAGATAGCAATATTATTTGAAAATGTGAAAGTTCACTACCACAATAAATGGTTAAAAGTAGGAAAAAGATGATATCAAAAGCATATGCTCTCAAACTTAGACCCCTTTGGCAGCCTGGGGAAGTCTGAAAACCTCATCTAAGAATAATGCACTTAAATTCATAAAATGTAAACATATAGAATTGCAAAGGAAAACCTTATACATATGTAGTTATCAAAATGTTTCTAAATAATGTATGACCTAGAAACATATGTGCTTAATTATTAATGCATTAAATAATAAGATAACAAGAGACATAACTATTGTCTCCTGTAATTTTGAGGCATTGATGAACATAAATGTGTAACATGATATGAAAATTTTTGTGATTTATTTTGGTTATATTTTAGGTACTGCATATCTTATGTGATTTGTTGCATGCATTCAAATTTGAATTAAGTCATAAAGTTTATTTTGACTTAAGTAAAAATAAAATTATAATCCCTCTCCTTCCACCGCCCAAGTTGTCAGTTTCCCTACATTCTATTCATAGATAACTTCAGAGTCCAGACGGGAAGAGTTGCTGTACTAGAGGGTCAATGAGGTAATCTTTTGAGAGAAACTTAATTAAAACTGGATTTGGGGAGTTGCCGGATTAGGACGATGCAGCTTCACCTGGATAATTTTATACCGGGACCAAAACACAGATTTTTCATAAGAAATGCAATTTCACTTATAGTAAGTGTAACTTGGGGATAATATCAGTTGCTGGTACTTTCATTGACCTGATTATTCCCTGTAGGTATTACCTGAAAAGTGAGATAATCTGTGATGTCATTCTATTAAGAAAAGGTTGTTTCTGAGCCAAAACTTGATTTGAGTTGCCAAGTAATGAGAGAATAGCAAGGTTAATGTTTAGCACTGAGTCTGAGTACTGGAACTTAACATGTCAAAAAGAACACTTCTCTGGTGGATGACAAAGTATTCATCTTTCAATACACATCCAGGAGTGCAGAAACCCAGACCAGAGGCACATAGACATAAGTCCTTTAAGCTTAAATCTAGTACTAGACAGACTTTTGTAAGTGTGAACTATACCAAGAATTGAATTATATATTTCAAGAAACTATTTTTTAAATTTTCTGTATCTATTTTTTCTTTCATAATATTTTGAAATTATATGTATGTATGTACAATGGAGTATTACTCAACAAACAAAAATGATAAACTCATGTGATTTGCAGCAACATAGATAGAACTGGAAGGGATTGTTCTAAGCTAAGGGAGCCAGAAGGAGAAAGATAAATGCCACATGATTTCACTTACATGTAGAATCTAGAGAAACTAAACAAAAGATCAGACAAAGATAAACCATAAGACTGACATTTGAAAGCAGACTGTAGATCTGAGACACTCAGGAGGAGAGAAGGAGGGGGAAGGAAAGGGTGAGAGAAGAGAATAATGGAGAGCATGCTGGAGTGTGGTAGAAGACTGTGGGTACTTTGATGGTGCGAAAACTATGGTGACTGCACCTGAGGGGAGAAAAAAAAAACGGCAACAAGAATGTCTAAAAAAATAAATAAATTTAAATAAATAAAATTATCTTAAGATTCCAGTCTTCCTCAGCTGTGCTAAAAAGAACTAAGAAACAGACAAAACTAAACCAAAACAAGCTTTTTAAATATGACTGCAGAATTGAGGCTACCAGAAGGGGATAGGTATGGGATGGGACGAAAGGGGAAAAGGGGCGTAGTGGTTTATGATGAAAGCTTATGGGTGCTTTGGCAGTGTGAGTAGTGTGGTGATATGCATCTGAAGAGGTGTGAACCTATATCCCATAATCATATACAGTGTTGTAACCAATGTTACCTCAATAAAAAATAATACAATTTTTAAAAATGTAATAAAAGTATCTAAGGGAATAATATATGATGGGTATAGCATTTTTGAAAGGGAATGATAGGAATGTACCACTGGAAACTTACATCAGTGGCCATTTTAATGTATGTTCCTTGATCAGTTACTCCTTGGTAATTGGCTATCTCTTTTCAGTATTAAACCTTGGAGCTTTTAAGAGGGTTTCAATAACAAAACTTTTAGCAAGTCATTAGTGAATTTACTATGAAATCAGTTGGGGACAGACTCCACATCAAATCGAACAAGAAATGAGTAATTGTTAAGAGTTAAACATTAGAAAACACAACTTACATATATCATTTTACTTAATCTTCCAAATCTTGTGGAATAACTGCCAATCTTCCCATTTACGATGGAGAAATCTGAAGCTCAGAGGTGAGTAACTTATTGAAAGGCACACAGCTGGTGAGTAGCAGAATGAGCATGGGGTTCTGGGACACCTAACAATACATCCTGTACTTCTTTTTTATTCTATAGATCCTTGTCCCAAAAAGCATTATTGTTCACTCAATTATTTCTAATACCTATTCACTAGTTCCCAGGACCCCAGGTAATTTGCCTATATTTATATAAAATGACCAGTGTTAGAAACCAGGATATAGACCTATGTGAATTCAGCCACATGTATTTATCTTGTTTTTTGGAAAGAAGAGAGTCAAAATTATTGCAAAAAAAGAACAAATGTATATCATTTTTATGTCCTTACTTGAATTATATTTTTTAAAAATGTTTTAAAGTGATGATGCTAACCATTGGATTATAGTGAGATCAGAAGAGTTATCTAGTGTATCTCCAGTGTCACACTGGGAACCATAATAAGAAATGTATGGAAAATTATCAATTTTTCACAGAACAAATATTTGTCAGTGGGGAATGTCTGAGATAGATCATTTAAGCCTTATGTTTGTTAAACTCCAAACTGATAGAACTATTACACAGAAATGAATATAAAGATATATCATTATTAGCTATAATATATTGGCATCACTCTCAATTTAATCTAGACATTTAGACCTTCAAAGTGGGTCTCTTTTTGGGACCATGCAGCTTTTAATAAATCAATCTTATCATACAGAGTGATTGATTATTTAGGACATTTTGAAAAATACATAGCAAAAGACTGTGCTGTCAGAGAAAATAAAACCATTTGTAGATTTTTTTTAATTTAAATTTTCTCCAATTATAAAGAGATCTCTTCCCCCTCTGGCCATATCTTAGTGCATTTAATATTCTATGGATAGCAAAATGTTTAAGACTGACAAAATATCCACAGTCAGTAACCTCTATTGGAAAAGATTTGATTACAGTAAAATTACACAAAAATGTGTCATTAAAAGGCATTGGACGGACATAAAATCTAACCTTTTGAGCTGAAGAATACTTAATATTCTCTTCATGATCATGCAAGGGGAAATTCTTTGCTATGGAATAGCTATTTTCCTGTTAAGCAGGCTATTTCATCAATGATTTATTCCTGAGATGTAATAGGTCGTTTAAAATGGTGGTTTAAAAGTTGGGCCTTTTTGTTTAATTTTCTCACAGGCAGTTAGTAATTATCATGGTCCTGCAGTTTCTCTGGAATGCCATGGAGGGTCAAATGCCAATGGAACCCTGCTTTATAGGGTAATTAAGACAGTCGACATGGTTATTAAATACATCATGCTAAACTAAACTGGAATGCTGTGAAATAAAATCCAAAATCATAAATAAAAGTTCAGTATTCCAGCAAAGGGGTATGTGTGAAAATGAGGAGCTTTATGCTCTCAGAATTGCAATAAATAGCTCTTGCCTACTCAGATTTACTAAAAATCTGGCTACTGAAGCCCCCGGATTTGCCTTTCTGAGAGTGAAACTGAAATCAATGCTATAACTCTGCATAGAGTTGAAATTCTAACTTCCACCCTTTAATGTTATGTTAAAAAGGCTTTTTGATGAATCATTTTCCCTGTCTTCCTTATTGCAACCATCAAAAGCTGGAAAATGTATGATAAATTAAAAGACCCAATGTTAAGTTTGCTATGACAAGCAAATGAGTATCAGAGAATTTTTTTTAACATTATTCTGACTCTTTGCAAGGACTTTTCAATGACTGCCTATCACTGTGGACTCACACTGCCTTTCGGGACTCATCTGCAACCTGCAGAAGAACACAGTGTAATGACTCCTTCAAAGAACCCAAGATCTAGCTATCGAATGCTTGTTGATGTTGATAATTCTAAACAGTGGTGATAGGTAAATATTATCATCAGTAGAGATATAAGTCTTCCAAATATGTGTCTGTCTTGTGGTCATAAGCTTTGAAATTCAAGAGAGGAAAGCTTCGGTAATTTAATTTCTTTCCAGAAAATGTGATGAGTATACAAAAATGCTGGCAAAAGGGCTGGACAAAATGAGAACAGAATAAAATGCAATCTTTCCAACCTATAATATGCTGCCTACAAGAGATTTTAAATTACTCTCCCCTGGTGTATTGCCTGGAAGTCTTTTTTTTTTTTTTTCCTATACGCATGTTTACAGGCAAATTCATTGGTTTACTAGGCAAAGGAAAAGAACTAGTCTTAAATAGAGGAAATAAATATTTCCAATTCTAGCTGTAAAACTAGAAGCCAAAATGTGTAGTTGACAGGCATGGAGCCAGTTGACTTTAGATCACTAGCCTTTCCTTAAAATCAGTCTTCCTATTTCCACATGGAACAGATTTTAAGTTAACAATGTGTAGTTTGGCAAAGGAATTGTTTTTCTTTGGCATGAAACGGTTGTCTCGTTTTTTAAAACATATTTTCTGCTTGCCCCTTTATACAATGTATGTCAACATTCTTTGGAACTTTAAAAACTGTTGTTACATCAGAAAAGTTTTAGTAATTACTTTTTTATTTTTGTCTAAATAAGAAACTCTATCTAACATATTCATATGCTTATGCTTATGCCTCATATAAAACATTGCTTAAATATACCTTAAAATGCATGTCAAATGGTGACTTAACTCTATCACATATGTTGGGAAAACAGATCTCTCAGTAAAGTCATTTATATTTTTTTGATGAGTATTTCTACAGGGTTTATTGACAATATACAAACTGAAAATAAATCCAGTAGTTTCCTTCTTCTCGTCAGAGTCTTAAAATTGAGCCATTCTATCCACAATGTATTTATAGCACTGAAAACAGTAGAGTGGAATGCTACCCATTCAAACATTTGCAGTCTATTTCCCCATTTCTGGCTACTGCCTCCAAAAACTCAGAAAAGCAGAAATGCAAATTTTCAGACATTGGTTCCACATGAAATGGGACAGACTGCAGCACCAGCTACTGTTGTGAGACCAGATAGGACCACTGCTGCCTACACATAAAGAAGGCCATTAAGGAGAAGTTGTTTATTTCTGCTTCTGCAGAAATCATAAACACCAACCCTAAGCCTGACAGCGCAAGCTGTGCTGCAGTAAATTCTAGTACTTTGCTGGCCATTCTAAGCTGCCCAGTAAAAGTTACTGTAGCTAAATCCCATATACATTTCACGAAATAATCCTACTCAGAAGATGGTATCATATTCATGCACAGCAGGGTGTGCAAATGCCTCTAAATCACATGTAGAATCTGAAATATCTATTTTTAAAAAATCTGTGCAAATTTAACCATGACCCTTTGCCAGACAATAGGTCTTCATATGCTTTGCAGCTTAGCAGACACCCAGGAATTTTGTGTGGAAGTGATAGCTACTGTCTGTGTAATATTTAGGACCTATTCATGAAGCATCTGGCAGAAAATAAAAGGGTTTGCTCCACTAACATATGCTAAAGGAGGATGTGGTCCTGTGCCGACTCCTCCTCTTCTGATTTTTTGCAAATAGCACAACATAAGAGACGGTTGTTTCTGGCTGCCCTGCTGCCTGTCATGGCTGTCAGACGAAATCCCATGAATTATTGCTCTTCCAGATGTAAGAGATTTTCAGGCTGCCTTAAACTGCCTGTGGTTTGTGGTACTGGAGAGGAGAGAAACGAGATTAAACTTCATCTCATCAGTGCAATCTGAAAAGATCACACAGAGGACTAATAATCAGGGCTTTTTCATTCCAGAGCCAGACTTGAGAGCTATGTGTTTTTGTTTCAAGGTGATGTCACATTAAGCTTGTTGGAAGACAGTGATTAAGGTCAAACAATATTTGAGGCGGATCAAAAATAAAAAAAAAAAAAGGTGCTCAACCCTCCTCTGATGTTTCTTTATTGCATTTGCTTAAAGGGGAAGGACTGATCATTTTCACTGATGGCAAAGAATGGAAGCAGATTTAGTCCTGTAATTTAAAGTTGTCAGCATTTCTTAACACAAGGTTAATGTGAGAAAAATTAGAAATGTTCCCATAAAATTATAGCTCTACTCTTCATTGTAATTTAGAGGATGCATTCATCACCATCAAAAAAAATCAAGTGTCACTTTTTGTTATCTCTAAAGGTCAATTTTGAAGTCTTGATTTTTTTTTTTTGGATTCCATGAACATGTCACATAGAGTCTAGAAATAGTCATTAAAAAATCAGCCAGAGATAGTAATGCTTTTTGATATGTAGAGTTACTTTAAGGCATTTTAGCTCAGTTATCCCCTCAAAAAATGTACTCCCACAGCTCTCTTATAACGGTAAATATCAGCAGATTCAATAACCCTTGTTACCAACATTTAACTAAAGGGTTTCATAACTATTTCCAGAATGACTCAGAAAATAAATCACACCCTCTCCCATTATGTACAGTTTGAGTCCTAAGGGAGAAAACTTATAACTCATTACATTTCCATTCCCTTTGATCAAATACCATATACAGCACCTGGATATTATAATTTTAAATAACAGTGGTGACACAAACTAGGATAATGCTTAAAAACCTAAGAATCTTAATATGGTTACTATTAGCTGTTATCATTTATGGCATGGAGAAAGGGTGCGTGGTTTTGTGGCATTTTGCTGGTAGAGTTCCATTAGCAAAATATTAATTATAGATCAAGAAAACATGTTTTTAAAGAAACACCTGGAAATAATTGACAAATATATATGTCTTAGATCAGGACATAATTGCCCCAATTCAACCTGTATAACTTTTCTTTAAAAGATGTAGCCTGTTTAAGTAATGGGGTACGCTACCAGATGTAAAACCTCCCAGGCCAGCTTTTCTTTCCATTTTAGCTTAGGCACCTCACAAAGGTTCTCTAATGTGAGGGATCCCAGTGAAACAGTGATGAAAACCACAGGTACAAGTGGCTTACATGAAAGCATTTATTGCTTTTCATGCATTGCATTATAGTATAGTGGAAAAAAGTCCTTCGTTGAAAATGCATTAATTATTTGACACTGGTTTGCCTCAAAGTCGTTTTTACTATGGGATGCGAGTGAAAGATCACAGCTGAAAAAAAGATCATCATACTTGAGGTAGGCTCACAGAGTCTTTTCTTATGTTCTGTGTGAAGTTGTCTTGAACTGAAACCTATGCTCCTTAAGGATTAAGGGATTGAAAAGCAAAGACTGAAGCTGCTGTAATTTAAACCTAGAGATTCCCTAGCACAAAGGTGCAAAATGGACTAAGCCAATCTGACTTTTTCCTTGTTCAGTAAAGAAATAATTTTCCTTCAGAAAGTTTTACACTATTAACATTCCAAAGATGTTATCATCTTTTAAAGTAAGGGGTCTCTTTTGGCTTTTACTATGCATCGAGTGCCTGCAGACACTGAATAAATGGACATGGTTTTAAATTATAATTTATGACACCTCTAAACAATTCTTTATGTATAAGAAGTTTTAAAGTAAAATGTATATTGATCATTAGTGACTTGCATTTTCTTTTAAAAACAGTATATTATTTATTAAAGAGTGTCACAGACTTACTGATTCTGTATTTGCTTTTGGTGTTGTCCCTAGAAAAGATACTTATTTCAAGTCAATTACACAAGTAAATGAAATTTAATTGTTTTATTTATACTTCAAATTATCAAAAGCAATTTCTAAAAACAGAAAGTAAGTCTGTTGCAAGTATCAATTTTCTCACATGTGAGTTAAGTCAAAAAAATTAAAGTTTAAGAAGTGCTTTATTCATGATTGATGATTCAACAGTTTTCAGGCACCTACTCTATGTCATGAGTTAAGAACTTCAGATATAATGGTGCAACAATAGACATAATCTTCCCATCATATTAATACACATATATTAAATTAATTAACTAAATAGCTATTTAAACTATAATTTTATCCATACTATAAACAGAATACACAGAGAAGGGTTATGGAGATATGGAATTCACGAGTGTAATTTTTGAAGACACTTATGGTTGTACAGTTCTACAATGAGTATGCAGTGATTTACTCCAAGTGATGTAACTGAAGGCTTTATTTCTATAGCTTCTTAAAAAACACTTTATAAGCAAAAGATTTGGGAAGTCTGATCTTTTTGTGTGATAAAATAAGTTATCTTGATTTTATAGCTTCCCATGGTTGGTAGGGGAAATAGTGTTAGTTCCCATAGGAAATCATTCCATACCCCTCTTGGTTCTTCTAGGTTAGCAAATAATCAAAGAAGCATCAGACAGATTGATAAGATAAAAAATCTAAAAGAAGTTTTAATAATAAAATGCAGGACTCCTGTATATTTGAGAGAAACTCAGCATTCCTACCATTCACATAAGGCTTCCAATGCCATCTTAAATAGTTTAGATAAAATAAAAGGATGTGGCTGGAGGTGGGTAAAGAAAGGAAAGGTAAGTTAGGGAGTTTACCTGGGAAGATACAGTAGACAAAATTATCCAGATTTTAAGTTCTGTCTTCTCCCTGAAAAGAGACAAGAAGATTAGGGCCTTCAGTACAGGCTCTTATAGAAGTACACGTATAAATATCTATTTCAAAACCAATCTCCACCGAAGCTTCAAAGCCCCTCCTATTAAGTCAGCCTTTTGCCAAAAAGATATTTTGGAGTGGTAGATTTTTGATCCCCTATAATAGTAAGTGTAAAAAGATAAGATTTCTAGAATAAGCTATTTCTAAATGGTTCTCACTAATTTCAGCCAATCTCCTTTGAAAAGCCAGATAAAGTAGATAATCTTAAAATATATTAAAATATGAAACCAAATATTCTAGTCAAAAAACCTAAATTTTAACTTTTGATTTTTCCTTATATCAATGTTCTATTCCAACCCACTCAGATTACCAGCTAATATTTCTAACCTCCTCTTTGAAAACAAAGTAAAGCATCATATCAAGCAATCTGAAAATGGTTGGAGAGTTCATCTTAATCTTTCAGTCTCTTAAACTCTTGATTTTATTTCTTTCTTCAGATTGCTATTCTTGTGTAGCTAATATTTTTTTCCATTCACATTTTGTATCTTCACAAATTTAACTAATTTGACAATTTTGACCAACACCGATGATAAAATATTCAGGTTATCAATGTACATAGACCAAAATATTTTTATATCCCCTTTTTCCATCCACTCCATACAATTCCCCTCAAATATTTTCAAGTTTTTTGGTCCCTTGCAGCTTACTTGCTCTGCTCTTGACTTTGAATTCTTCACCTCTACTCAGTTCACCTTCACTCAACTTTCAAATCAAATTACTTGTGACTTAAAAATATTCAGGTATTCTTGTAATGGTCAATGGATTTACCAACTTTCGTATTGACACAGTAAATACTATTAGTGAATACTATGTAGTGAATAATATATTTTAGTTTTTCAAACGTGAATGATGGTTAATTAGAAAGGTATAATGAAGTAGAATTTAGGGATCAGTGTTTGTTTCAGAATTACATTTCTTGGTTTAAAAAATAATAATAAGTTTATTGTATAATACTTACAAAAACACCAAAAATAGTAAAAAATAAATGAAAGTAAACTATAATATAATCAGAGATTCAGTCAATGGTTTTCATCATTTTATCCTTCTTTGTCATATATCCTCAGGAAAATACATTCTTTCTCCTATGTTAATTTCAAAATAGCTGATTCATAACTGCAGATTACAAAGTTCTTAATAGTATGTAAAGAAAGCTCTACTTAAATTAAATGACAACAGCCATTGTCTTCTTTCTGAGGGAGAAAAAAAAATGCTTAATTATTGAATTACTCTCCCTCAAAGTAAAGGCTTTAACCACAAGTTAGACCTGATAACTTTCATTGTTGAATTTTTTAATTATTTGAATATTTTATAGGAATTCTTCTACTTCCCCTCCCTCAACATTTGTGGGTAGCTAAATCATTTACTAGATTTGTTCAATTTGGTGATGGTCTTCTTGACATAAAATAGCACCTCAATCATTTCTCACTAATTCATCGTAAAGTATCAGTAAATCGTGAGCACCTGCTTTACATTTTTGCTGATATGCTTGAAAAATCAAAGATGTAAAAAACAGTAATCATGTTCTCAAGACATTTACATGCTCTTTTAGCAATCTGCAATATTTATTTTTAAAGGGAGTTCATTATAATGTATATAAGTAAATTTTAAATAATAAAATGAAAACTTGTCATGACTTCAGAACACACACTCCAAATAAAATGTACAGATTTGTGCCTTACTTAATACTTTAGAAACTCCATTCCACTTTTCTTAAATTGACCTAATCAGAATTCAGTTGCATTGTATTCTACTGCTAATCTATACAACTGCTATGTCTACTATAGTCAATGTATTTTCCTGTTAATAGAATAAAAATATTTTACAAATTGCATTTGAAGATATATCAAATAAAAGCTAAAAGAATGAGCCTTGAAAAGTATCCCAGTATCTCAAATTTGCATGTGATAATGGGGGGGTCAGAGGAAGAGTGGCCTTCATACTGGTTTGTGGTTTTCTATCTGCAGATGTTACTTTGGCCAATGCTTCTCATTTATAACCTTAAAATCCTATCTTGAAGGTTCAGACACCCTCTCTAGGAGTAGAAGTAATTCCATTTCTATACTCCATGTGCCTCTTGAGACCAGATCTGCCAGTAATGCTTAATTGGGTTGGAAGATAGTGGATAGTACCAGTTTATCATACAGGCAACTGACACAAAACTTTTTCACTTATCTAAGGTTGGACTGTGTCTGGGTTCAGAGATGAAAGGTCAGTTCTTTATCCACTAAGTCCCCTAGACATTCCAAAATCCCCAGTACATTACAAATTTGAACAGTTTAAACTCTCTTAAATAAAGAATCTCTTCTCTGGGTAAAGTATACAGTGTATATAGATACAGTGGAGAAGAAACATGTGAAAGGTCATAGTCATGACCTTTTAACATCAATAGTTTTATTTATAGCCAAGCGCTTAGTCTGTAGGGCTTATTATAAAAGCAAAAAGAAAGACAAAGGTATCTGGTTAGCTTTATTATAGCTGTCTATATAAAATTTGTCTTTTTATCCTTAAACTGAAAATAAAAATTATAAATAAAGTGACAGCTCTTTTAATGTAAAGAATAACTTTTTTCAATCTTCTTTAATTAAACACTCCATTTTTCTCTGGCTCTGGCCTAAATAACCTACCAGATTCTATACCTTTGTGATTCATTTTTAAGAGACAAATTAAAAATATCATATTTTTATTACTATCTGCCTCTTTGTCACATGTTTGGTGCCCTGCTATATTTAAAATTACTCAAGGGAGGACCTCCCTGGTGGATCAACAGGTTACATGTGCGCACTATCAAACTATCACCAGCCACTGTGGTGTGGGTTTGATCCCCAGCTAGGGAGCTAAACCACATGGCACAGCAGACCTCCCTGTCTCACCCACTGCTCCCCTCAGCAATGTATTTCCATCATTCTGCCTGTTCTGCTCCCAATTCTGTCTCTGGTGAATCCTCTCACCCCCCACCCCCTCCCACCCCACACACTTCTGGCCTATACTCCTGCCCTTGCATGTACAAATAAATAAAATAAATATTTAAAATAAAATTATTCATGAGAGAGTTGTTGTGTATTATGGTTGAAACTGTAGACTTTTAGTAGTTTAGGAAATTTAGCAAACACAGACATATGCATTCATTTGCTATTTGCAAAACAGTCCTCGTGCCCTTTTAAGAAATGCCTGAAAGTACATTGGGAGAAGTCCTGGGAAATCAGACAATCCATGTGTAGTGCCAGCAGGGGCACAGAACAAGTCTTCGATGATTCTGAGCAGACAGGTCAAGGGGAGATCTTAGAACCCTCAGTGGTTTTTCAGGCTTTTATTATCAGAGACGACCATGTACACGGCAGGCAGGAGTGCCAGGGACCAGAAGACTGGCAGGCCTCCTAGCTCCTGGTGCATCTTCACTCTTTGGGCTCTCTAGCCTCTCTTCTGCTATTTTCTGTCTCCTGCTGGCATCTTCATGATGCCACCCTTATATACCCTATGTCTTAACCCACATGCATTCACTTGTGCATGCCCACTTAGGCAGGTGTCCATCATCACACCAATTGCAGGAAAGTGGAAAAACTTGATAACTTTTCCATTTACCCTACACCATGGTGGGGGCAAGGTGTGAACCTCACAGGAGAGAAGGCCACCAAGTACTCTGTGTGACCCGTGATATGGAGGCGAACCTGATCATAGTTCCCAGCTGAATTCTGGGAGAATAACAAGAAGCCACATTGGATTATGCTTTCATTATCTCCAGAGAAGACCACCTGGTTGAGGAGAAAATCAGAATCATATAATCAGAAACTGATGTCTTCTCATCTTAAGAAACTATTATCTCTCTGAGTACCCCTGGCTGAGAAGTAGCCTATAACTGGTAAGAAGGCTACTGTGCTGGTTCCATTTGTTAGTTTAATTGATGCTAAAATAATGATGGATACTAACAGATAAACTTTCTTTTTTTGACTGAAACTTCTGAAGATATTTTTACCAAAAAAATTTACTAATTTGTTCCAAATTTTTTGTTGTATCTATGTACAAAACTGTCAAAGGTGTTCTTTCACATTCTATGTTAAGTTAAATGTAATATTGGGGCTTTTGTCTTCACATTCTATATTCTAACTCTGTATTCACAACCAAGTTTCCTGGTGAAATACAGAAGTCACTCTGAATGACTGCCAGCCAAATCAGTTACAAAACTCTCAGGCAGCTGTATGTTCTAGTGAAAAGATATACACCTAGTCATTAAATTAAAAAAAAAAAGTCAGTAAACAACATTGAGCAATATCGAGTAATAGTAGGTAAAACCCAATGTTTCAAAATTATGAAGAAATTGGATACTTTACAAATACTCAATACATACTGAATAGTAGGTATAAATCCAATTTCTGGAGCAGGACACATGTGAGTCTTTAGTGACAGGCCCTTTGATTTATCACTTTTGCCAGTAACTGAACTTCTTTAAGCCTCATTGCCTTAAAATGAGGATAGCATATAATGTGAGGTATAATAATTGAAACTATAATGAATTCATTTATGTAAATTACATGTCTGGTTTATAGAAAGTATTGACTAAATCTTAATTATTTTTAGAACGCTGAATTAAATGTCATTTGTACAATATAATAAGAAATAAAGGTTAGTAACAATATTTAAGTTAATACAACATAAATGTGTCGATTATTTTCCTTTGTATTTTTTATGTTTCATTTTATTTTTATTTTGAGCCTGTAGCACTAGTTGTTTGCTTTGTCTGACCTTCGGTTCTTCTTAGTGAGCCCACTGTAAAATATTTGCTAATACTCCCTCCCCATCTTTGTCATTGGGCCCAACCTTCCATTGTTTAATATCTCATTTTTATTTTAATTTTCTTACATCTCTGTTAAATTTTGGATAACATTTGAATTCTGCCTTCTGGTGTAGTCCCTGTAGTCTGCCACCACCGTACACCCTATAGTCCATCACCACAATCCCTTGTGCTCTTCCCCTCCTCTGCTGGATGCTTCAGATTTATGATCAGCTGACGAGTTTTGTCTTTTTTTTTTCCTGACACTTTGGTTTTGCTATTTCCTACATATAAGTGAAACCATTTTATAGTCATCCTTTTTCTTCTGACTTATTTTACTCAGCATAACCCCTTCCAGTTCCATCCTGCTGCCGCAAATGTCATAAACAAAAGAGTTTATCTTTTCTGATCTGAGTAGTATTCCATTGTGTATATATACCACACCTTCTGGATCCATTCTGTTTTGGGGCATTTAGGTTCATTCTGTATTTTAGCTATTGTAAGTAGTGCTGCAATAAACATGAGAGTGCAGGTTTCCTTTCAAATTAGTATTTTTGTGTCCTTTGGATAGATTCCTAAGAGTGGAATGACTGGGTCATACGGTAGGTACATTTTTAGTGTCTTTTTAAATTAATTTATTTTCTTACATCATTGTTCTTTTTTTGGACAGAATCTGATTTCTCCCCTCAAGTGTAGTCCCCGTAGTTTTCCCACCACTATAGCACTCTCCTTCTCATATCTTATCATGGGAACTCTAAAGCCAGCCCTAAAGAATTATCCTCCTCTCTCTGCCCTACTCTGAGTCATGCTCAGAATGAGAACTGTTCCAGTGAATGTTGCTACTTCACTGTCATCAAGACCAAAGTATTTTCATCACAAGAAATAATTCCTGGCTCCCAATGTCTTCAGGTTATACTTGCTCTTATTGCTTTCCATTACCATTAGTCAACGTAATTATTGAATACTTATCATATCCCAATCCCTGCACTAGGTCCTTCAAGTGAAGATGAACAGAGTGAAGCATAGTCCCTCCCATGGACAAGTTTAGAGCTTAACTAAGGGAGAAAAACAAGGGGACTCATAAATATACTATCTTCAGTGAACTGTTATCTATTTATGTGGTAGAGAATCAGATGTACTCTACTGGTTTAATATTTACATTTTAAGCAAAATAAGTCAGAAAGGAAAGATAAATGCTGGGATATTTCATGCACATGTGGAATATACATAAACAAAGAAAAGGAACAAGAAAAATTAAATAAAAACCTAGAAATGTGATTGCATAACTAGGGTTACTAAAAGGGAAGATTGAGTTATGGAGTGCAATGGGGGGAGAAAAATCCAATGTACTATAGTTAAGGACTATTGCACATGTTGTAACATGTGACATGATGTAACATGTAGCATGTGGCATGATGTAACATATGTATGTAGCTATGTGAACCAATAACCTTAAAACTTATGCAGTGATATTTATAATAGCCAAGTTATGAAAACAACATAAGTTCTCCAAAATATATGAATAAATCAAGGAGTCATATGTGCAAAAATAGTCCACACAGTGGACTATTACTCATTAACCAAAGAGATAAACTCATGCCATTGTGGATGCTAGAAGGGATAAAGCTAGGTGAAATAAGTCAGAGGTGAAAGATAAATGCTAGATAATATTACTAGTATGTGGAATATAGAGAAACCAACTAAGGGTTAGATAAAGACAAGCTTAAAAACTAGTTCTAGAACTGAAGCATCCAAATTGGGAGAATGTAGAGGGTGAGTTAAAACAAAAAGGGAAGGCAGCAAATGGACTCTGGTAGGGGACTAGAGATAATTTGATGGTGGATACACTAATAATGGTGTTAATAATAATAATGGTGGGAAGATCTTAATATTACCTCAATTAAAATAAATATTTTTAAAAAGAAAAAACATAAATAGTGTTATAAATCAGAGATATCTCAATAAGCATAATTTTTTGAAAAATACAATTTTGGACTGTGAATGAATATTAACTCCAAATGAATAATTCAATATAAAAAAATCAAAATTTTGAATTTATGCTGTAGAAGTTATGGTATTGACTCTTAGTGATTGGAAAGACGTTCGGAGAAAACATCTTGGATTCTGCTGATGTCCTGCTACTTGATCTGAGTGTAGATTTCACAGTTGTGTTTAGTTGGTGAAAGATTCATTGTGTTGCAAACTTAACGTGCACTCTTCTGATGTGTATTTTACCTCTGCTAAATTTTTATAGATACAGATAGACATTTTGCATTTAATAGACCTTTTACATAGAATACAAGATTTCTTGGTCTTAAAAAAATCTAAAAGTCTTTTTCACAACCATGAAGACAATCCTTATTTTTGTAAATGAACTACTATGCTGAATCTTCAGTTATGTTTCCATTTGTAAAAGTTCATTCTATTCATAGCTCCTAAGACTATTCCTGCATATTCAAGAGATATTTTTCCATAGTCGTTCTAAAGAGCACACCTTCCTAGAAAAGTCAGCACACCATGCTCTGATATTTCCATTTGGGTCTCTTATTTTTTGCACTTACCAACAGTTTACTTTAATGATGCCTTGAACAAACAAGCAATTACATTCACTGTACCCTCCTGGTATTAAACTGTATTACCATACTTCAATTTTTTCATGAAAATGCCATTTGTGGGTATGATTTATTTTTTAAAAATGCTCAATTTCCACTGCTGAATGTATAAAATGCATCCAATTCATAGAAAAATATATAGAGCACCAAGCAAAGCAGACCCTTAGAGCTGTTTTAAAATTAACTCCAAAGAAATCATATCATTTTCCCAATAAATATACTACCAAACAACACAAAGTATATAGTGTTAAATTTACTCCCCTCTGCAGAGTTTAATCCTGTTGAATATCTATTCCCTTGAATTTTCCTTAGATTTCACACCACAAGATTGATTTTATCCCTTACTCCTACTAAACCCACATCCTAGGTTTCCCTTTCTCTACCCCTGATGAAAAATAAGATTCTATAACATGTACTAATCTCTGGAAAGTACTTGTTCATTCTGAAGGTTCGACCTTAGTGTTCACTCTAGTCTCCCTGTACACACTCTCTGACTGTAAACGGTTATTGTCACAGATTTAATAGCATGACACAACTAGCTTCCAAGTAAAGGTTACAATCTTAACATACAGGAGTCAAACATTTAACTCAACTTATCCAATGCTCAACTGTATTTTCTTGAAATTTGCTTCTCCCCACTTCCTTCTCATTTCACTCTTTTCCAAGCAATCCTCCAGTACTGGTTAATCATGGACCCTTCACTGAATAACTTGTCAATATCCTCCTCACTGTGCCTTTACTGTTTAAATCCCTCCTCACCGTTATCTATCACCCCATTTTTGGCATCTCTAGCCCCATGGTCAGGGGGTCTAAAAGTATTTATAATGACATTCATTTTTTTCATTCATTCAACAAACATTTGTTGAGTAACTATTCAATGCTCAACTTTGGACATCCAGAGATAAACATAACACAGACTTTTCTAAAAAGAAATATTGTCTCAAGAGCAAAGACATACAAGAATGTCTTTCTAACACATATATCCTGTAGCAGAGAATTTAAATGCCTTTGTATGTCATATAAATATTCTTCATAATCTGACATCTACAAACTTCCCCCGCCTCATTTACCTCATTTCCCTAGTGTGTCCTTCACTCCAGACACTGAGAACTACATGCCAATCTCCAATGAGCCTTGCCCTTATGTTTCTGTGCCTTTTTTCCCTCAGCCTGAAATGTCCTGCTCAACACTATCAGGCCAATAAACTCATCCTGGCACCATATTCTGACCTCCTCAGACATTTGGCATCTGTCCTCTGTACTCAATAACATCCTGTGCAAATTTAACATTTATCACACTATTTACTAATTATTGATTTTCACTTCTGCCTTTCCTACTAGATAGTGAGGTGCATGAGAGCAGTGATTGAATCTCCTGTGCCCTTCAGGTTGAATGAACAATAATCATATACTTGGGAATAAGAAAATGATGAAAAATACAGAATACAGGAAATCAAACAGGTATGGCTATGAATCTTAGCTCCACTATATAATAACAATGCAACCTTGAAAAGTTATTTGTTTCTCTAAGCCTCAGTTTCCTTCTATGCTAAAAGAAATAAAGTGTCCCGTGGGGACTTTATAAGGTAATGAAAATAAGTTTTTTTGATAAAGGGCCTGATTCATTGAAAGCGCTCAGTGGATTTTAGTTATTATTATTTTCTGAGAGGGAGGCCTCTCATGTCTGTTTGAAAGTGGTAGAGACATTATTGTTCCCTTTACATTTTACAACTATGCTCAGGTGATAAAACAACAAAGGATGGATGGGAAAGGAAGTAAGAGCTTAAGAATTTACTCTGTATCTATCATAATTAGAATATGTTATCTCATTGATCCTCCCAGCTACTTATGTGAAATAAGGGTCACTACTGCCAATTTCCTAATTAGAAAAGTGAACCTCAAAGAACAAAAGTAACTCATTCAAGGATATACAGTTACAGCTGTAGGAAGCATTGCACTGGTCACCTTGAACTGCCAAAATGAATGCTGCAGGCTGCATGGTTTAAATAAACACATACAAAAAATATTTCTCACATCTCCAGAGGCTAAGAAATTCAAGATCAAGGTATTCAAGATTTGGTTTCCGTTGAACACCATCTTCATGTCCTCACATGGTAGTGAAAGGAGAAATCCCTTTTTTCCTCTCTGGACCCTTCACTTAGGCTCACATTTAACCTTCATTACCTCCAAAAGCCCTATCTCCAAATACAGTCATATTGGGGTTAAGACTCTAGCATATGGATTTGTGGGGTCACAATTCAGTCCATAGCATTTATGGTCTTTTCATCGAAACCCACTGCCATAAATACAAGATTAATCAACATGAATAGAGTCCACTGCTATGATTTATAAGACAGAAGTTCTGAATCAGATTTACTCAAAAGGCTTTAGGCTTTTAGCATCCTCCCTTTATTCCATGCCAGGTTACTGGAGTGTCTTGATCATTTGAAACATAAAATAACTCTTGGTAAAGCAAGCATTAAATCTACATCATGTACTATCTATCCCAAAAGGGCTTTTTTTTAAAAAAATATTTTTTTACTAAGGTAACATTGGTTTACAACACTATGATTCAGAAATACAGGCATTCTTAAGGAACAAATAATTTAATATGAAGACACTCTGGAACACGTGTTGGAAAATGTCTACCTCTTTCTAACACATATGCTCTCTAGCAGAGAATTTAAATATTTTGTATGTCATATATGCATACTTTTTATAAAGCTGTTTTAATCTTTTTAAACATTATGTTTATTAAGGTAATGTCGTTTTATAACAGTGTATCTGTTTTAGGGGTATTGATCTATACTTCAGAAGTCTACCACCAAAATACCAATAATCTTCAGGAATAATCCCTTTAGCCCTCACCTCCTTTTGCTTATGCCCTTCTATCCACCTCTTCTTAAGAGTCATTAGGGGTAGAAATGGGTCTGGGATAATGATATGTATAAACTAGAATAACAGATATGTATGTATCTAGTTTATAAAAATATGTATAAACTAGAATAATGATATGTTTAAACAAATTACATCTCTGAAGATGATCATGTAGGAAAAAGTGGTGATTCCTCCTGGATTCTGGTGATCTGTTGCTAATAAAGAGGAACAATTATTTTGGAAAGAGAATTTAGCCCTAAATGATCCTTCTGCATATACCAGTAGTTATAACTCTTGTGGTTGTAACAAAAGAAGCAAAAGATATCCTTACAGAAGCATGATTCCTGCTCTTCCTCCCAAAATCTCACTCAGTTCTTGGGAATACAAATCCACCAACTTCAGTGGTGGAGCCTCTAAACTGCATTCCCATTAAAATATAGTATAACTAATGTATCACTCTTGGATATTGAGAAGGGAAAAGTTCACCAGAAACCTAGGTAAGTATTCCTTAGGGAAGGGAAGAGACTTTCTCTAGCCATCAGGAAGCCCCTGCTGAGTGGAGTTACTGGCAGATTAAAATCAGTCTAAAATGTAGCTTAAGAGTGAAATGACAATTGACCACTTTTTTCCACAGGGTATGTAATTGCCTTATCCATTTCTTCTTTTACAGTATAAGAAGAAAAATTAGAAGGATCTGAAGTCCAACATCTTAACTCCCTCTACCCATTTTTTTAAGAAAAATTAAGAATGAAAACACAGTTATCACTGAACTTATGCAACATTCACATAATGAAATATTATGTATTCATGACAATGGAAAAATGAAGCTACATGTGGCAACATGGATTCTTTTAAGACCTACATATGCAATGTAAATAACTTTGGAATCGTATTTTTTATTGTCTCACAAGATAATATCGAAATTTTAAAAATGAGAGTACAGATAGTATGGTTCCATCTCTATGAAGTTCAAAATTATACACACCTAATTTAGGGGCTAAAAGTCAGGACAGTGGGCAAACATGGGGAAATATAGGGTTTAGACAGGAGTGGGGTTTGAGATGTGGTATGGTTCTGCTCTTTCATCTGACTGCTGATCATATGGGTGATGAATGACTTAAGAACAATTCATTAATCTGTCACTGTCTATGCAACATTATGTATGTTTACTTCAATAAACTATTTTGAAAATTAAGACCACCACTTTTAGGAGTATACCCAAAGGAGTTGAAAACAAGAATTCAAACAGGTACTTGCATACCTCTGTTCATGGTAGTAAAAGATGAAAACTACCTAAATGTCCACTTGATGAATAAACAAATTGTGGTATATCCATAGAATGGAATATTATTCATATTAACTGGAATGAAATCCTTATATATGCTACAGCATTGAGGAAACATAAATATTTTGCTAAGTAAAATAAGCCAGATATAAAAGAAAAAATATTCTATGTTTGCACATATATATTTTTTTTTTCTCAATTGAGACTGCTATAATAAAATTCCAAAGACTGGGTGACTTATAAACAACAAACATTTATTTCTCACCGTTAGGCTAAGAAAAACCCAAGATCAAGGTCCTGGAGGATTCATTGTAAATCTACTTCCTGATTCACAGTCATCTTCCTGCTGTGTTCTCACATGGTAGAAAGGATGAAAGGTTCTGCTGGAGTATCTTATAAGAGCACATTAATCCAATTTATGAAACAACTGCTCTTATATTCTAAATATCCACCAAAGAACTTCTTAATAGCATCACATTGGAGATTACAATTACAACCTGTGATGTGGGGGAACAGACAGTCACACAATAGCATACGAGCTACTTCAGACAGACAAATTCATAAAAGTAGACGGAAAGTAGAATAGTAGTTCTCGTGGGCAGAAGGGGAAGGGAAACAGAATCATGGTTTAATGGTTACAAGATTCAGTTGGGGAGAATGAAAACGTTCTGGAAATGGGTAGTGTGGCGCTTGCACAAGGTTGCCAAACATTTAATGCACCGAATTATACAGTTATAAAATTTCTTAAGGATCCACTGTATGTTTTTTTACCATGATAAAATATCTCAAAACAAAATAAGAATGAAGGTATACAACTTTCTTATGTCTGTCAGCAGGACCCTGCCCTTCTGTCCACAGTGTCCTCCAGACAAGTTCCCATAAATCTCCAAATTGCTTCTTTTCAAGGCTCTATCTTCAGGACTTTCTTCTGTCTATGGCCATCTTTTTTACCTTGAGGCCACATGGCAAGATTTCCTTTTATTTTTAAAATAAAAAGAAGGCTAGCCTTCTTTTATTTTTAAAAGAAGAGAATATCTTTAGAAGAATATGCTTATGAATATCATTGGGAGACTTAAGTTATTGATAAATATACAGGAACATATTTTAAGCATCACATCAATCCTAAAACATGTTTGAAAGTATCATTGTTGGAATGAAAATCTTGGATAATAAAGAGCTAATTTATTGCTCCTCTGAGTAAAATGCAATCCATTGAGCAAAAACGTCAACATTCATTTATTCCTTACTGCTTTATAAAGAGTCCTAAGATTAAGTTAAACACTCATATTCACAAAAGAATAATGTAGAAACAATAATTAAAACACTTCAAGTCATTTTTATAAAAATACCAAAATGCCTATTCAACTGACTTTGCTATTCATTTATTTTTGTCTACCTAATATCAAAATGCTTGACTGAATTTTTCACTGAGTTTATTAATATTTTCACTGAATTTTCAGATGTTTTGCTTTCACATATTGGTGTCACTATATATCTTTATTTTCCCCTTACACTATGATTCCTATGTATAGTTTATTGTTGGGAGATAGCCACAGGGCAAGACAGATATTAAAACTATATAGGATCTCATAAGATGTGAAGCTGAATATCTTTTTTTAGATTAGGTAACCTCTTTATAGCTTTGGGGGAAAACATGGGTAGTACTCCAAGGTGTGTGTGTGTGCGCGCACGCGCGCGCGTGTATGTATGTGTGTGTAAGACAGAAGGAATTGACAAAGAATTCTTTTATATTGAGAATGACCAAAACTTTATGCCAACCATTGAATGAAAACCTTAGAAGCTTTTTTTTTAATCCATAGATCTGCCAGGATCTTTATTTATTTACATATCAACCCATTTCATATATAATCTCAGACAAACTGGTTAAGAAGATAGCTTTACTCCCTAATCTTACATTTTCCTAACTTCTCTCCATTTTTTCATGTTTCACAATGATAAAATCACACCTTCTTTATAAAATGTTGAATGAGAAAGTACTTATCACAGTGACATGTTCAGTCAATGTTAGTATTCATACTGAGAAACAGGAAATGTGTTTTTTAAATTATGAAATGAGTTCTACATCATTGACTTTGGGTCTCTCATTCTAATCCAAACATCATGCAATCCACAGTTGAATTTAGTTCTTATTTTAAAGGAACATCATTTCACAGGCAATTGTGGTCAGTTCAAAAATAAACCACAGACAACAGAATATCAGAGCAGAAAAAAGAAGACATGGCCACGGGACAGTTGTGGTCAGACTGGGGGGCAGAGACCACAGCCAACAATTGTTTTGTTCTCAATTTGAACAACAAAACTAGGTATTTGGAAAAAGCAGCAATCTAATAGCATTTTAATTACTGTACTATTTCACCCCTTTTGAAATGATATTTTCCTTTTTAATTCTGATGACCTGGTAAATCATGCATCCCTCCTCTTTGGCATTGCTGCTAGCTTATTTGTTGAATTACCAATAGTTGGGTCTTTTGAAAACTAATTCTTAGTTTTATTTTCTTGCGGTCCATCTGGTTGGTAAAAACTTGCTAAAGGTTAAAGGACAAAATGTCTTTTCCAAACAAATATTGATGTTCCAGCTTCTGAGTGTCATGAAGACTCCAGGTCTTTGGTTTAGGGCCTGTAAAACCCCATCTCTCTGCTGAAGTAACTACATTTTTTTAACGGTTCTGGTTACTTTGTTTTTTGCCCTTTCTATTTCCTAGAGCAAATAATTCTGGGCTCCACCAGCAAATATATGTCTTTCTGTCTAGCTCTCAAATTTTACACCCTATATTCTACAGCACAAGAAGAGATTGTTCTATAGTAAATCAGAACTAGCATGTCAGGGTCCTGCCTTCTGTGTTCCTCAGGGGCTCAGACTAAGCCACATGTAGGTGGCTCAGGACATGTCTCTGTATCCCCAAACGCAGGTGGTTATTTTTTCTCATGGAGAAGCTACATCACCTGAGCTTTATCCCCTTTAGCAATGCTTCTCAAATGTTATCATTCCATAGTAATGAGTGAAAAAACTGGTTCAAGAGAAAGATTTAAAAGGTTCAGAACCGAAGAATCTGAGATTTAAATAGGCATTCCAGTTGATGATAGTGGTCATCCAGGGACTTCTGTCTTACTCTGAAAAATACTGCTATTGAAGATGAAAGGTTAGCCATCCATTTACCTAGAAATGATCCCAAAGCTCTCGTTGTTGCTACTCTCAACACCTGACTTTCTATTAGTTGATAATATAACACAAAGGGCAGGAAGATCTCAGAGAGAAAAGCCATTAGAGTGATGACACCTACAAGGAAGCAGTTTTGAGGGTACCAGACCATGGCAAGATACAAGTTATTTGAATCTTGGGTGACACTGTCCAATAGAAGTTACTGCAATGATGGAACTGT
The DNA here is from genome assembly GCA_019455555.1 of Galemys pyrenaicus. Taxonomy (NCBI): domain Eukaryota; kingdom Metazoa; phylum Chordata; class Mammalia; order Eulipotyphla; family Talpidae; genus Galemys; species Galemys pyrenaicus. Next base: position 6,013,505 of record JAGFMF010011568.1, read on the forward strand.
TTTATATGAACACTCTCCATTAAAGTAACCATTAGCCATATAGCTTTTAAACACTTGAAATGTAGCTAGTGCATCAGAGTAACTGAATTTTAAGTTGTATTTGATTATAATTAATTTCAACTTTAACAAAAATAGCTAGATGTTACCGTGACTATTATATCCAATAACACAGAGCTAGTGCTTTGTCTAAGACAGGATAATATTAATGAAGAGAAAGTTAGTACTAAATTAAACAATTTCTAATTTACTGTTTTGCCAAAGGTCAACTGTATTATTTAGGATCACAATATCAAATCCTGATATCATGCTACCAGAGAGAGTTTTAAAATTGGTAAAATGTATTTTACTAATAGTTCCTCTATCATTCTGCCAGTCAAATAAATTGCCTTCAATACAGAAATCATTGAAGTGTATTTTCAGGAAATCTTAGTGACAGTTTGGCAAATGATAGGCAGAAGAAAAAATATTGGTGGTAAATATCCTTAGTACACTCTTCAAAATCTTTCAAGCTAAATTTTCAGTGGACCTGGAAACATTTATTATGAATTTAGAAAACTGAACCAGATTTTTGAATGAGACTATTTTATTAGTAATAGTGACTATCACAGAACATTGACCATTTGACGAGGAGTGTGCTAAGAGCCCTACATGCATTATTTAATTTAACCAGACATCACTATGAGGATGACGTTACTATTAATAACGTTTCGAGTTAAGAGAAATCCCAAATCAAGAAAGTTAAGTAACTTGAACAAAGTGGCACAGCCAGTCAAGTTGAAACAAGGCTAGAAATAAGATCTGTTTGCCTTTAGATCACTATGCTCTGCTGCCTCTTCCTGTTTAATCTTGGAGTATTGGGTCTTATAGGAATTTTCCTCATATATTCAGTACTGTAAAAAAAAATCAGGCTTATTATATGATAATTGAAACAGTAAAATTCAAAAACTTAGTAATTTCTATATTTCCAATGTTTTTTTAAAAGGTGATTTTCTCACCACCAGGAGATCCTTCAGCTCTACTGAGCACCTTGGTAAGTTTGGGTTTATAGAGCTGGGTCTAAGATATAATAGTTTTGAGATTTTGAGCACTGACCTTCAAGAATGGGAAGAAACTGGAGCTCTTGAGGGAAATTCTGAGCTAGGATGATGGGATTGAGGCAGTAGGACAAGAGAGGAATTGAGTTTTTGAAGATGGACTAAGCTGAAGGAAATTATTCTCCTGTGGCTGGGTGATTCAGATTTTAAAATCTGACATATCTCCTACCCAGTGGAGCTGCTTTGTAGCAACATAAACCCAGCCTCCCTTTCTACCCACAACACTCTTAAAATTTAATTAAACAGCATTAAATTCAATGTCTATAAGAGTATCTGTTTTGTTTTGAGAAAATACAGTTCCAATTCTATGCTAACTCAGAAACCCAAAAATAAAAAGAATACAAACCTCTCCTCTTGACCTATGTTTTACTCCAATAATTGGTATTACAGAGTGTCTTGAATTTTCTTACAGTATAGAATTTGGGGTTAAAATCTATTTTATCTTCTTCTTGGGGAGAATGAAGGCCTCAGATAATGGCCAGATAACATTTTAATTAAATATATATTCATCATTATAAATAGGATGAAATAGTTGCCTAATTGCTGGCCCTAAACTCACTAATGGGCAAATGCAGACTGACAGTCTTTTCTAACAAAGCATGAAATCCAAGAGTCAGATAAGTCTCAAAGGTTATCTAGTTCAATCTTCCCTTTGATACTTGAATTCCTTTCAAAACTTTCCTACCATGATCATCTGGATTTGTTTGTTTTTTCTTTGAAATCTGCCAGTTATAGAGAACTCAATAATTCCTGAAACAGCATATTTTACTTAAGAAACTTAGTCTCTACTCATAGTCATAGTTTTATTTTTTGGAGTCATACTGAATGACTGAAATTTCTGGCAGATATATCTGTCAGTAACTTCTGATTCTTCTTCAACACCCACCCCCCCGAAGTAACACAACATTAACCCCATCAACCATGTCTCTTAAGATATTTTGCTATCCTGTTTACTTTCACTAGAATAATTTGTACTTTTTCTGTAATCTTTAAAGTATGACATCCAGATTCAAACATAATTCCAAGAACTACCTACCAATAGCACAAACCTGAATTATTACCTCCTCTCTAAAGGTGCATCAATCTAGTAATACTAACTCAGCTCTAGTTTAGCCATTCTTTGACAGCCATATCCATATCAAATGGCTTAAGGCTAAGGGTAGTGTTAATTTTTATCAGTGTTGCTACTTAACCCCCATTTTGAATCTGTTAGTTTTTCACACATGCCAAAGAATCTTAAAAAGAAAAATGTGAAGTGTATGAACTTCAAAGTTAGAGTTATCCATTTCCTGCAGTCTGTGTCATATTAGCTCTGTGACCTTAAGAGAGTTATTTAACCTCTCTGAGACTTAAATGGATTGCTTGTATGACTAGGAATGTCTAGTTGCTTATTTTTGTTGTGAGGCTTAAATAAAATCATATATAATAAATTGTTTATTAATAACATAATATAGTTATGATGTAATTATTATTAATAATATACATAACTAGTTTAGTAACTAATTTAATGTCCATAGTTTAAGTATTTGTGTAATATGGTATCTTGATCTATATTCAAACTCATCAACATTTCTCTACATGGATTTCATGAATCAGTGGATAAGGGTGTATGTGAAATATAACTGCTTTGAACTTTTTCATCCAAGTCATTGATAATAATACTAATAAGATAAAGCAGGTAGTAATATTTTATAGTAAGAAACTCTCAAGTTTATGTTAACCAATCTTTTACTAATAAGAAAAAAATGTGCTCGCTTTGGCAGCACATATACTAATAAGAAAAATGTAGTCAAAATAATATATCTGAAATTTAGTGAAAGAGACTTCTCATACATAGGATATTCACATAAAGATCAGAGGCTGTATAATGGGTAAAATCCAGTGTCTCCTGAATATTATCTCATTATTCAAATCAAACCTTAACAGTGGGCTAGAAAAATATTGTATCACTTTACAGATACTCTTAAAAGAGGCCACATAAATATCAAGTAACTCATATCCCTTCCTTAATTGCAAATCTTTATTTCAATTACCTGTTCTTCAATGTTAGCTATGAAAAGTTTGTACTTTATCCACCTACATCCGCTACACAGAAAAGTAATGCATTAATTCACTTAACAAGTATTTAGTAGGCATCTATTTATGCCTGAAAACTGCCCTAGGTATAAAAGAAGTCAGCAAACAAGTGTCTCTGCTCTCAAGTATATTTTGATGGTACCTAACGTTAAAAAAATATATATTATAAGTAATGATGCTTACTGAAAAAAGAATTATAATAAGGAAATGGAGCATGTTTTAACATGATGAAGGTGAGGTTCCTTTAGATAAAAGTGGTTAAGGAAACTCTCTCTGATAAGTTGCCATCTTGTAGAGTATATCTGAGGTAAATGCACCCTGAGTGTAGAATCAGGAAGTTCAAAGGTGCTAGCTGGGAAATATGCTTAACTTGTTAAAGGAATAGCAAAAAGGTCAGTGAAAATAGTATGGAGCAAATGACAGAGTTTTGGCTGTGACAGTAAATAGTTCATATATTGGGGTATCGTGCCATGTAAAGTCTTTAAGCCATGAGAATAAATACTGATTTGTCATCAGAGGAGTGACGTGATTTCATCTGTATCTTCAAAGGAGCATTCTGGCTTCTCCGAGCAATGAGCTCTGCAGGAGCAGGGGAGAAATACAGGAGACTGTGACTAACTATTGCAATAGTCCAGACAAGACATCATTCTATTCAAACTGGAGTGATGATGAAGGTGATGAATAGTGGTCAGATTTTATAAGCATTGCCTACTGAATTGCTAATGGTATTACTCGTGGAGTATGAGACAAAGGAAATAGTTAAAAATTATTTTGTCCTGAGTAACAGGAAAAATGGAATTGCTGAGGGCCTCCCTGGTGGTGCAGTGGGTTAAACAACACACTATGAAGCAAACCACAGCCACTGCAGCACGGATTCGATCCCTGCTGCCGGCCAGGCGGGGGACCCACATGGTGTGGCAGACCTCTCCTGCTGTGCCCACTGCTCCCCTCAGCAGTGTACTTCCATTGATCTGCCTGTTATGCTCCCCGCTCTCTGTGGTGACTCCTCTCACCGCCCCCCACACCTCTGGCCTGTACCCCAGTGCTTGTATGCACCCACATGGTGTGGCAGACCTCTCCTGCTGTGCCCGCTGCTCCCCTCAGCAGTGTACTTCCATTGATCTGCCTGTTATGCTCCCCGCTCTCTGTGGTGACTCCTCTCACCGCCCCCCACACCTCTGGCCTGTACCCCAGTGCTTGTATGCATAAATAAATAAATCTTTAAAAAAATGGAATTGCTGATTATGTGGAGACTATGTGGAAGGAATCACAGATGTTAGGAGTTAAAATCAAGGAGTTTGCTTTGGGCATATAAGTTTTGGATGCCTGTTTTATAAATCCATCTAGAAATTATGAGCATTTTTCTGCTTAGGGGTCTGAATGCAAATCTGGAGAGGTCTGGGATATATGGGGAAGTATTTTGAGAGTGACCAGAGAATGGAAGATGTTTATGGCCATGAGAATAAATGTAGTCATCTAGCAAGTGAGAGGAGATAGAGGAAAAGGAGGATGAAAGACTGAATCCGCAGTACTTCAACAAAGTTGGGAACACGTAGAGGCTTCAGAACTAAAACCGATATGGACTAGTAGTGAGATAGAAGGCAAGATGAAGAAAGTGTTACAAATGGTAAACATGTTTCCTTGATTCACAAATTATTTCTCAATATAAGGGACAGAATTTCATTGACCTCAGTTAGTATTCCCAGGAGGCAAAGTTAGAATATTTGAACTTAGTTAGAGAAGTTGGATGCTCTCTCACAATTAGTCACACATCTTAGAGTAACATAACCAGGAACATGCTCTTGAAAGTTAGACCACAAAACATGCTTTGCAATGTGTGAATCACTGCTCCAGATTCCCCAGCTAGAGTAACTCTGACTGAATTTAGCTCTAACTCTTCTTTCATCTCAAAACCATGTATTAACTAAAACCAAGCTCTTATTCATCATCACTGCCACCCATCGAGCAGAGCTAGACATAATTCCCAGGAGACAAAGAACAGAAATAAAGATTTTGGTTCGTAAGTTTATAAACATCCAATGTGGTGTTAAAGGCTAAATACATTTAGACATGTGTGGTCACACTGCTTTTTGTTTGCCAATCTCATTTTATATAACCTGGACCAACAAAACCAACAAGAGGGGAAGCACACAGGTATAAGGTCAATTCAAGGGTTCAACAAAGTGCTCAAAATGATAGAATCAGCAGATAAAATGCTTCACAGGTTGCTAAGATACCTTAATCTGGGAAAAGAATCAGAATTAAGTTTTTGTTAAGAGGTTTATCATTCCCGATCATGATCCTTTGATAGAGATAGTCTATAGGAATCTTAGCTTAGCAATTATATGGCTCGTATAATTGGGAAAGTTAGAAAAGGGGTTTGAACGGAAAGATAATAGCTTAAGAATTTGAGAAGTCACTTGGGGAGAGTTGGGTCATCTTGAAATTGCTTTAGGCAAGTTTAAGCTGTTTAGAAGATTTTCTCTTTGTAAAGGAAAAAGAACACGTAATATATTCTCCTGTAAGTTTTGCACCTGATGGACTAGTAATGGTTGAGTAATGCAATTATGGAATCAATTTATTAAAGAAAAAAGTGACATTACTAAATATGATTTTCACTTTTCCTTTGTGAAAAAATTCTGCTTTTGGATGTTACATGTGCTGCTATTCATTTCAAGCTATTTAGTTTGCTTTTTACTTGATAAAGGGAAAAATGCTATTCCAGTATTTAATTCAAGACAATGTCAACAGAATATAGAAACATATGCAACCATATTCTGTATTTTGCAAATTTATATTTTTACATAAACTTATTGAAAAAGTTATAAAATAAAGAACTATGATATGTCCTTTATCCAGGTTTAATTATTTACAACTTATCTGTTTGCTAGTATTTTATACTCCTTCTTTACTTCTCCCCAAAAATAGGTGGATAAGAGAGAGGAAAGAGAGGAGAGTAGTTTGTGTGTTTCTTTGTGAGCCATTTGAGAGTGAGTCACAGACATGATGACTTTTTTATTTCTTTTTTATTAATGAAATGCAATTGTTTTATATCCTTGATAATGTTTTGACACTATAGGATTTCTCCCCTCAGGTGAAGTCACCATAGATCTCCTATGGTGACATTTTATTCCTAATACTTCCATGTATATTTTCAAAGAAAAATAAATTCTCATGAATAACCACAGTACAAAACCAAGATATTTAATAGTTAACAATACTCTCACCCAATTCATAGTCTACATTTAGACACTCTGGTATAGATTCCACCAATAAAAATCAATATATAAAAAAATCTCAGATTTTACCAATCTACAATCTGTTTCAGGATGACTTGTGGACTTCAGAAATGACACATACTTAATCTCTTTTAATCTGCAACATTACCTCAATTTTTGTTTGCCATACTCCAATAGAAATGTGCACACCTTCTACTGATCTTGATTTTTTTAAAGACCATTTCCAATGAAAAGAACCAAAGTTCCTTAGAAAAATTACTAACTATAGCACTAGAGTTTACACTCTATTGAAAGCGAGAAAAATAATGAAATTACACAAGCTAATTCTATATGTTGAGAGGTATAATAATGAAATAAGAGTAATATGATACCAAGAGAGAAGTCTTTTTTTGTTGTTACATTAGATAGGGAAGGACTCCCTGAAAAAGTGCTTCCTAAGCAGAAACTCAAAGAAGGGAGGATGAGGTGGGGAGGGGCAAAGGATAACCATGTGAAGATATTGGAAAGGACAATCTAGGCATAGGAAACAGAAACCAAAAAGATACTGAGGTAAAAAACATTTGGTTTGTCCCAGAATAGAGGAAGCTACTGTTGCTGGAGCACAGCAGGGTTCACTCCTGGAGAACTAGGGGTGATGTTCTGAAGATATGAGCGTGGCATTACCTCAGGTTGGAATGACAGGAATGAGTTGGTAAACCAAGAAGTTCAGACCTTATTCTAGGTGCATAAGGAAAGCCTCACAGGGCTTTAATGCAGATAGTAACATGATCTGATGTGTGAGTTACAAGGATCACTCTGAGTGCATTGTGAAAAATAAATTAGGATATGAGAACGGAAGCAAAGAGACCAGATAGGAGACTATTGTGAGATCCAGACAAGAAATAATGGTGACCAGCACAAGGATGGTGTCAGTATAGATAAAAAGATATAAATGGATTCAGATTACTATTTTGGAGTTACAAACCCTGGGATGAATGTTAGATTAAATGTTTGAGGTAACTGAAGAAAAGGGAAGGTTAAAGTTCACATCCAGCTTTCTCCATTGGAATTTATAAAAAAGGAAATCAACAGTTCTACCTTCAGTTAAAAATAATATTAATATTTTTGAGATTGTCCTACACACTAAACAGAAATACCAGTCAGCAAGAAATTTTACAAATTTGAAAGATCTTATGGAATTGTTTTAATGAGATGGAGATTCAATACTTAAATGAAATGCCTATATCATTTCATCAAAAATTAAAAGTTAAAGGAAATCTTAGTTATCTGTAGATTCTGCAAATTTTCACTTACACTGTGTGCTTAAGAAAGATGAAATATTGCCATTACCTACAATGATTCTGGGGAAACTATAAGAAAATTAATTTTCTAAGCTACTCTGAAGATTTACAATTAAATAAAGGAGAATATAGGTTAAACATGAGAAATAATTTTCTAAGCCTAGTGATTCAAATTAGGATGCCTTTTTAAGGACTTTTAAAAACTCCTTCAACTGAGCCATTAAAAATAAGATTACTTAAAACCTAGTTTTAAAAAAATAAAAGTATTACAAAGGGGAAGTATAAATGTTGTAGTAGTAGTGTTTTTAAAAGTATTGCTAGTATTTATGGAACCAAACTCAGTCTATTAAAATGTTCACCTTTGCCCAGAACAACTACTACAGTTTTTTGTATGATTTCTTATAACTGGTAGAGGTAAAGTTAAATGGCTCCTTGTCATGTTTTAAACCTTTCTGGAAGTTTTTATAATATTGAGAAAAAATATTAAGGTGCATAGCTCATGTAAAATAGAGATGTGCTAATAGAGAGACAGGAGAAAACTGATAATGCTTTGGCTTTAAAAGATAGATTTGCCTTTACTGGAATGAAGGTAAAAATAATTTTTTGAATACAGAATGTAACACTTAGGTGAAAATTTGTTATTGTGCCTGTATAAATTTGATCTTAGTTGCAAAGAACTTTTACTCTAAAACAACTCTCATAAGCACAATATATGAGACTGTGTTTTATTATTTTGAAAATGATACATTATTTCCATTGTATCTTAAAATTACATGTTTATATTGTTTCCTATTAATAATTCCACTCTAAAGAAATGTTGTTTAAGAAAAATAGTATTTTTGATGCAGAGCATTGGTAACTATTTTTTTATTGTACAAAGGCATTTAAAAAATTCTTCAGTGAAATTTGTCTTAATATACTAGTTCTAGAAAGTCAGTTATTTCAATTAAAAGTAAACGTGGCATTCTTTATGTATCCATACCCCAGTTTGTTTCCAACAGGATTTGGCACAGAGTGTAACCTTATGAACCTGGGAAGCAAAACATCTCTGCCATTATATAACTTCCACCTCAGTTTAAAATGCCATGAAGAAATGTGTGAGAAAAATCAATGCTGAAATAAGTAATTGAATGATGTTTGAAATACTGAGGAGGTCATCATTAATCATGACAGAAATATAACAAAATTCTTGGGGTTAATAGACCTCCTACTCATAGTATCTAGTAAGATTAGACAATGAATTTACTACACAGATTTACACAGTGCTTTAAAAAATCTAAATATAGTCATCAAGCTAAAATAAAGTGGAGGAACATGGAATAATCAGTGTGATAATCTAGTGACAATGGTATTCTTGGAATGAGGTAAATAAAATATATTCTTGAGCACCCCAGAAAACTGTTTTAGTCACTTAAAGTAAGACCACAGATATTATAAAATAAAGCAAAAACTAAAACAAAATATAGCCAATTAATGATATTTGAAAATGCTTTCATGTCACATACTGATAACAAGAGTACCTACAGAGTTAGAGGTATAAGCTCACTTGATACATGATAATTAATGCAGCATTCCATATGAACTTTCTCTATTTATTAAATCTTTTGTCATGTAACCAAAGCTGGGACTTCAGCTTCCCTAAGACTAGATTGATCTTTCCTCTCTTCTTAATAGTATTTTCACAGCCACATAATGAAAATTCTTGGGGTTAGTAGAACAGTACCACTGTTCAGTTCTATTTTAGGCATGCTGTATGTGGCTCTCCATTGTCAAATCACATAGTCTGAGAATAAATTTTACTTAAAAGTAAAACTGAATTATAAAGTTCTTGTTGAATATTTCTAATAATACAAATCTCAGGCTGTCCTTGGAAAGCAAATAATTCCATTCAAGAATAGAAATAATGGGAAAAATTACTCTGGATGTGGTCACCATGTTCCTTTCTATAACTCTTGCCTTTAGATCCTACCACTTCCATCGAGCACTACAAGGAATGTATGTAATCTCGTCTCTAGAAGGAATTCTCCATATATTTGAACAATTATTATAGTATCAATCTTCACTTTACAGACAAACAGTTTCCTTTTTTTAAATCAGTGGAATATTCTAGAATCTTCACCCATGCTGGCAGTGTTCTAACCACGTTTAAAAAAACTGAATGTAATGCATCTGATGTGTTTTCCCAAGATATCATCATCTTTCCTTTAAGCACTGTTCTATTACATTAACAACAGCAAGTGAGCAATTGGACCCCTCATTTTATTTTGGTTCATTTAGTTTGCTAATAACTCAAAAGTCTCTAATTTTTTTGTATGTGGTATTCTTATATATAAATTTCTGCAATATTTTCAATGTACATTTCATTTTCTAATTTATACTCTGGACTTTTACATTAACCCAGGAAATAGTGCCATTGTTGCTGAATTTTCATTCAGTCTGTCAACAATCTTTTCATCTTCACTCTATTCCCAATCTCATCTGAGAGGCAAATTTGCACTGTTTGCATTGAGTGGGCTAAGGAGAAAATGAGGACTACAGTCTGCACTAGAGACTGTCCGGGGAGGACTTGCATACACCTTAGTGTTCCATGAAATATTACCAGCCAATCAGCACCTTTCTTTTTTTTTTTTTTTTCAGTAAAAATATAAGTACAAGAATTGTCAGGCAACTGCAAATAATCAGTTTCATTTTCTGTATGAGGAACAATTAACTTTCCATGAACTGGAAAATTTGTGTATTTATCCAATATCATGTACTTCATTGATTTAATCATCTGAAAACTCATAGAAAATATTTCAGGACCATAATATCAAGAGTAGACTTGCCTGAAGTATCTCATCCATCTTATCCTTGATATCTAGACCCAAAGTAGTATTAGACAAGATTGAAATAAATTATTCTGGAAATGTACTTATACCCAAAATATGGAAACAAAATCTTGAACTTTTAATATTTTTAAAATTTGCATCAAGAAGAAGCATAATGTGGATATGGAGAGCTATGGAAAGTGAATAAAACTATTGCCATCTGATAAAAATGCTTTTTCAGGTGAAGTAACTTTTAAAAACCTTTTAAACTTTGGAAAACTGGCTGCCTATGTCAGAAAAAATTCAGCCTTTCTTTGGAACAGATTTGATTTATAAATGTTATTCTAATAATTAATTATAGTTGCCTTTTAGCCTAGAAGACCTTAAAATGTAATTGTAGAAGTCACAATTCTATTCCCTGTTCAAATTTTATTTCCTCCTAAGTATTGGCCAAAAATTAATTATATCTTAAATATAGTTAAGTTACCTCAGGTAAGTTAGAATGATTACTAGGGGAAGGAAAGAATAAAAGTGTTACAAAAACCATTTATGTATTTTATTATTATGTGTTCCACTCATATTTATACATTTCTAAAATTATATTTATTTCTAAGCTGTTCACATTTCATAGAATTTTAGAGTGTTATTTTTATATTCAAAAACATAATTCCTACTGAAAAACTAAGTAAATTCAACATTAGTCAAGTAAAATAAATAACATGCATTCTAAAACATTTTATCATTTGTTATTTGAGCAGTTGTAGTAAAATCATCCAAGAGGAATATGTAGTTGCAACCATCCACTATATTTTCAAGATGCTCAGCAACCACGAAATGGATTTCACATCAAGACCATAATGAGAAAAAGGATTCCAGAATAATTTCCTATTTCTTGAATTGGAAATGAATGAACAGAAAAGGCAGATCATTTCTAAAAACAACATCTCATCCAATGGACTGAATCCTTACAATCTTTATATTACAAATGAACATTTGAAAAAAAAAAATCATTGACATGTTCTGGCAATATTTATGTTGAACATACTTGATTTCTTTCAAGCAACACAGTTGTCCATGTTGTTGTTTAATACTCTGTTTAGTTTAGTTTAACTTGTTTTACAGGTTAAATTATTAAAGCAACCTTTCCAAATTTTCCCATAAACTGTTTTCCAGAAGAAATGGTGAGATTTTTGTTATCCCTTCTCCATCTTCCAGTAAGCCATGTATGCTTATACCTATTATCAGTGTGTACCAACATCTTCTCTTCTGACACTTCTCTCAGGAATAAAATTAAGAACTTTACATTTTTCCTAATTGGTATTGGACTTAACACCTTTTGTTATACTTAGTTTTACATATGGCTATCTTTCCTGAGAGACTGGAATCAAGTTGCCTGCCTTCTTACTAAGGGTATGTCATTTAATCTCTTTAAGCTTCACTTTCTCATGCATTATGTGGAGATGATAATGGTATGCACCTCATAGGGAAAAAGCAGGTGTTAAATCAAATAATGAATATAAAATGCTCATAATAGTGCCTCACGTACAGAGACTGCTAAATCATGTTTCTTGTTATACACTTGAAATACCTTCTATGCCTACCATACAATATATACACCACAAATTGGAATTTAAGCCATTCTCATTAGTCCTTTATATCCCTTCAATATTTATGGATTCTGTTGCTACTTAGTATATGGCACTTGTTTGTATTATTTTATAATAGAGTTCCCTAATATCTTATGGTTCTCTTGGGTTCCTCTCTCGCTCTTTCCATATATATATACTTATATATATGTATACACACACACACACACACATTACATTGTTACATGTTAAAATAAGTTTGGGAAATGAAAGATAAATTTTAAGTGTGTTTTCAATTTCATTAATATGTTAACATGTATTATAAATCTCCAGTTGCAGCTACACAGCTTTCTTAAAACTTACTTTACCATATGACCTATTTCCTTATCTGCCATCTTTCTTAATACAATTTTTCCATTGTTGTCTTCTAATTATTGTTATTTTTTATTTAGTTTTTTTATTGAGGTACCATTGGTTGCAACATAGTATATGATTTGGAGGTATATGATCACCCACTTCAGAAGTTGTTACCACAGCACCCCCACCACCAAGACATCCATAGTCCTCCACCATAGTCCACTGTGCCTTCTCCCCAATTTGCTCTCTCCAGTCTTCCTTCCCCTCTGGTAGCCTCAATTCTATGGTCATATTGTAATAGGGTGGTCCCCAGGAAAGGGGGAAGTTCCAAAATTCCTGTCCTGCCCTAAGTGAGGTGGAGCTGAGCAGGGACTAAAAAAAGATTGAGGACAGAAGGAAGGGAAATAAATAAATAACAGCAAAAAAACTGGAAAAAACACATAAAGCAGAGGGACATATAAAAAAATTGTGCTTGCTTTTTAGTCTTAAACTGGTTAAAACAAATATAAATAAAAAGCCTGTGGGGAGCTTAATAATAGCAGCTTTCATCTTAATTTTTATTTTACTCTTTTCCTCCCAAATTTGTCTAATCCTTTTCTGTAAGTCTCCACTAAAAAATCCTTTAAACTTGTAGCAGGTTTTTGGGCCTTGCTTTAAGCCATGCTATTTAACTAAATTTTACCCTCAAAAAAATGAATAACTTTAAATGCTTAACTTAGTAGCTATATTCTTTGTCTTTTCTATATTGTTCCCTAATTATATTAAAATTCCTTTCCCTTAAAAGCCTTATATATTTGTCTTAATGCAGCAAATAGCAAAACCCATTTAAAAAGGGCAGGTTTGGGGGTTCTAGGGTGCCCTTCTCCCTGCCCTGTAACAATATTTCTAGGGATTGTTATTGGTTTGGTTTTATCTGATTCTTTTGTTTGCCTTCTTTGATAACTGAGTAATGTTTCTTTGTGTATATATAGCACACCTTCCTAATCCACTCATCTGTTTTTGCACTTAAGTTGTTTCAATTGCTTGTCTACTGTATATAGTACCACAATGGTAGGGATGCATATATTTCTTATTGTTTTTGCACTGGTCAGGTAGAAACTCAGGCATGGAATTGCTGGATCATGTGTTAGACTCATTTTTAATATTTGAGAAGTCTCCATACTGTTTTTCATAAGGGCTGGACAAGTTCATATTCCCACCAGCAGTGTAAAAAGGTTCTTTTTTCTCCAGGTCCTCACCAACATTTGTTTCTGGTCTTTTTGACTGAGGCTCTTAATTACTCTAAGTTGCATATAAATAGTTATTCTAAAGCAAAAGGAAATGTAAACATTTGGGACTATAAAAAACTTATAAGCTTCTGCATAGCAAAAGAAACTGTCACTAAAACAAACAAACAAAACCCACTCTATTGAATGGGAAAAAATAGTTGCATACCTTGTATCTGACAAGGGACCAGAGATCTACAAAGAACTCATAGAACTCAAAAGAAAACAAAGAACACAATTCAAAATATAGGCAGAATAACTAAATAAAACTTCTCCAAAGAAGAAGAAAGATGGCCAACAGGCCCATGAAAAATATGTTCACTACCATCTTCATGGTAATGCAAATCAAGACCACAATAGGATAACTGTTCCTCCCTGTGAGGATGGCCATATTAAATAGCTTAGTTTTTAAGGCCTGGAAACATGAGTTGCAGGTAGGTTCATCAAGGGAAATGCCTGGCTCCCCAACTGTGCTTTTTAAATACATTTTCACAGGGATTTTACTTGTTTATATCAACCCAGCTTACATATTTACAGTGTTGAATAATGGAAGGACCTCTTCATCTGCTTCTTAACAGGTATGAGGTTCCCCTAAACATAGGCCTTATGCTATTGTTCACAACCTCTTTGAATATTTGTATGCCTCTCTGGCACTGAGTTAAAAAAGCAGAAATCCTTACCCATGAGGAAAATCACTGCTACTCTCTTCCTCGTTCCCTTCCTATCCTCACACCAGAAGTGTTAGGGTCCAGTCAGGTTCTCAGCTGAAAAAATACTAACCTGACAGAATCCTATGAGATCTCCTCCCTAAATTCCAACCTGGGTGATCCATAGAGGGTAGAATCAAGATCTGGTCATTTCCACATCTCCCTAGGGATTTAAAAGGCCCCTAATGATAGTAAAACCTAAATCCTCAAGTGTCAGGTTTATGAAGAACCTGAGTGAAATCTAGTCTACAAAAATACACTTGACTAACATTTAAAATACTTGCAAAATTAAGTTTTGTATGCTGGAACAGTACTAAATCTTATTGACAAAAGTATTACATGAGAGTAAATTTAGGAGAAGCTCTTTGGAAGCCATTGTTATTACAGCATTTCATAAAATGACCATTAATTTTTTTAACTTAAAAAAAAAAAATTGAGTAGAAGAACTAGAGTATAGGCCAGAGGTATGGTAGTGGGCTGGGAGGGTGAGAAGATTCACCAGAGACAGAGTGAGGTGCAGAGCAGGGTGGTTTACTGAAATACACTACTGAAGGGAGCAGTGGGCCAGACAGGAGAGGTCTGCTATGCCATGTGGGTCAGTTCCCTGGCCAGATGGAGCTCAGGCTATAGTGTTAGCACTAAAACTTAACCCTTAAGCAACTAGGGAGGGCCCCTACATTTTTGTTTGTATTACAGAGATCTTTTACTTTGAGATCATTAATTGAAGATGAGTCTCCAAGGGATAGAATGAGTTTTCTAAGTGTTTTTGCTTTATGAGCTGTTTTCACACACAATGCCAGGCTCAGGTAAATATTTTGATGTGGGTACCACATTTCATTACTCTTCCAGCAGAGACAAATGACACTTTAAACACTGTATAGTAAATACTCTTTTAGGAGTCTCCCTGGTCATGCAAGGGTTAAGTCTCAGAATGCTATCAAGCTATCACCAGCCACTACTCCCTGGCCCGGGAGCTAACCTACCTGGCACAGCAGACCTCTCCTGTCTCATCTGCCGCTCCCCTCAGCAGTGTATTTCAGTCAGTCCCCTTGTTCTGTTACAGGGCAGGGAGAGGAGCACCCCAGAATCTCCAAACTTGCCCTCTCTGAATGGGTTTTGCCATTTGCTGTATTAAGACAAACATATAAAACTTTTAATGGAAAGGAACTTTAATATAATTAGTGTATAATATAGAAAGGATAAAGAACATAGTTACTAAGTTAAGTATTTAAAGTTCCTCGAGGGCAAAAGTTTAGCTAAATAGGATTGGCTTAAAGCAAGGCCCAAAAGTTTGCCACACGTCTAAAGGACCTTTTAGTGAAGACCCATAGAAAGGGTCTGAAAGAGTTAGACAAATTTGGGAGGAAAAGAGTAAAATTAAAATTAAGATGAAAGTTGCTATTATTACGATTCCCACAGGTTTTTTACCCACATCTGTTTTAACCAGTTTAAGACCAAACGCAAGTGCAGTTTTTTAACATGATGCTCTGCTTCACATGCCTCCTCCAGGTCTCCTTGCTGCTCTCTATCCTGCTTCCTTCTTCCTCCCTTCCTTCTGTCCTCTCTCTTTGCAGAATTTTCTTTCCCTGCTCAGCTCCACCCACTTAGGGCAGAACCGTGATTCTGGAACTTCCCCCTTTCTTGGGGATGACCCTGTTACAGTTCTTCTTCCTACTCTGTCTCTGGTGAATCCACTCACCCCACCCCCCACACCTCTGGCCTATACCCTAGTTCTTGTATACATAAATAAATCTTTAAAAAAATAAATACTCTTTCAACTTCAATATTTGTATGGGTTTGATCTGTTTTGCAGAGCATATGGACAGTACAGCTTTCATACAGTGCCCCAGCTCAAATCTTACATCTAACAAAAAAGAAAAGTTGTGTTGTTTAATGAATTATCTTATAAAAAAAAAAATCCTACAGAATCTTCCTTTTCAAAATAGAACCTGCAAGCCAATGGCAGCAGGACCTTATGTAAACTGATTTGTACTAGTATATCTGCTTGAAGAAAGTGTCATCTTTTGTGTGTGTGTGGTTTTTGAAGGTCATCCATGTCAGAAATGTTGGGTGCTGCCACATTTATTAAAGACCTAATTTTAAGAAGGAAAATTAGGTTATATTCAGCACTTTAAATTATAGTTTGTAAGTAGATGAAATTAACTTGGGGTGTGTAGCTGTGAATGAAACTCATTCCCCCAAAATTCTCATTCTGATCATTGAAAGAGGTTATAAAGAGGTTAAACCCTCCATCAAGAAAAAGAAAAATATTAGCATCTACTGTTAGGTTTGCTGTAAAAACACCTCTTTTTCTATTTCAAAGAGGAGTGAATAGTCATATAAAGCATTCATTGATAGCCAGGAAACAAATCAGACTCTCCTTTGGGCAGTCTTAACTAATGCACTCATCTTTATTACAGAAAGTTTTAATTGAGAGATATTTCAAAAATCAGAACAAATAAATGCATTTTTCTTTTTGCTTAATCCTATTTTGGTACTCAAATCATTCCTTATGGTTCATTAGACCAATACTTTATAACTACTGAGATTTGAAATAAATATTCAGAAGTCTTCCTTTTTATGGTCTTACTGCACTGTAAGATTTTTCTTTTGCTCTAGAATGTATCAAAAGTTTAGAAAAACTGGAACGAAACAATTATAACTATAAATGTATGTATATGGGAAAACCACAAAAACAATATACTATAGCATATATATAACTGTGCTACATGAGTAAAATGTAAACTATTCTGTTGGTAAAATTATTATTCTTATCCACATTTTTTGTATCTTTTATAGAAATACTTTAAAATTTATAGAAAAGTCACAGGAGTAGTATGAGGTTTTCATTACCCTTAGTGTACTTATTTGCTCATTTAAGTTACCTGCTTAACATGCCAGCAGTGCCCATAAAATTCTTAACTCTTCTTCCTGAAAACAGTGGCATCAGACTGTATGTTTGACCCAGACCTAAGGTAAGCCAAAGGGACCACATTAATCTTCTTCAATATCATTTGAATGTTATTGAGGATTGTTAGGAGCTTCCAGATTAATCTTCTGCTTCAAAAAAAAAAAAAGATTATGCAGTCTCCATTTACACATTTTCTCTTTAAATTCCTAAGGAAGAATAATTCACATCAGAATTTCACAGACTATAAACTCTTTTTTTTTTTTTTTTTTTTCAAAAAAACATGAGGTTTGTGAAGTTTTAAATTTCATGACAAATTCTATTTCTAGTCTTCTCTTAAAATCACTTATTGTAGCAAACAATGGGTGAGGGGAGGGGAGGCCAGGAAGATCTATTTTAGTTCCTGCAATTACAAGAAATAAACTATATGAAATATTCTGTTTTATTGGATTGGATCTGAGTCATCAAATGAAACATATTTATCCATTTTGTTTATTCATAGAATGTGGTTTATTACATTATATCATAAACTGCAAGATATTGGGTGAGTCATTTAACCTCTCACAGGGATTCATTTAGTAAAAGACTATCTCTGTTGCTCTATCTGCTAATGATAGAAAGTTAAAGAACAAAAATACATTTTATAGCTATTATCAATGTTAGTCATAATACTTCATTTAGCTCTACTGGGGCAGATATTTTGTAAAAAGAGAAGAAGCCAGTGACCCTAGAGATAAGTGGTTGGCCTAATGTAACAGAAATTGAGCAACAGAGGGAGAGCAAGGTCTCCTGATCCCAGTTCCTAGTTCAGTACACAAACCAATGGAACATGTTGCTCCTTAAATGCATATAACTGATTAGAGGTTTCCCATTCATCTGGGCACACGCAAAGACATTAGTTTAGTTTTGTGCTTTTCTGGGTGAAAAAGGACTTTAAGCCCCAAACTTTTTCCCCCTCCCATGATAGAAAGGCACATTTGAATTAACCAGCAAACCTTAGTATCCTTAGGAACATGCCAAGAATAAGGCTAAAGGACTACCTAAATTAACATGAAGAAGAGTGTTCAGCTACTCAGTATAAGAAGTGATTTTTGCCCCCAGATAAAGTCATATGATAAACACATGTGCTTATAAAACAGTCTACTCCAAGCCATGTACTCAAGTGAAAGAGGGTTGAAGATATATTTTATTTGATGAGGCATATACAAATCTTAGAATATGTTCACAGCCTCATTAAATATATGGCAGCCACTTCGGAACAAACCAAACATAGTCATAAACTTCCTGAGCCTATTTTGGGAAATAGTACTCTTGGGCAAGTTAAGTTTCAGGCCACAGACCAACCACAAGAGCCACAAGTATGGCTGGCTAGAAGAATTTTGAAACCCATAGTGCAGAGTCTGAGATATTCCTTGGGAGTGGGGAGTGTGTGTGGGGGGTGGGGGTGGGGGGGAGCTGGAGGCAAGATCAATAAAGGTACTCAGGGTATTACCATATTTGTCCACACATAACATATTTGAAAAGTTGGAGCTGTAAAACTGATGCTGCTTCTTGTTCTATCCCCTAAATACACCTGTGGCTGAAGATCAACTGTGTAACATTCTGCTGGTTGAGTAGAATCAACAGGTCTTAGCTCTGATGATACACCACATGGCATGTATACATGTTTCTAAATAGGATTTTAATTCTTGATCTGTGTTATTAATGCCACAGCATTTTTAAAAATCTCAGAGCAGATTTTCTGTAAGTGTCTAAGGACCTTTGTGTGTCTATGGATAGATTCTTGGGAATTCAAGTCGTTTTTTAATTTTTCTCAATGTTAAGCTTTCATTGCTCTGATAACCTTTAAAAACTTAATGCAGCATATTCTGAATCATCTGGAGGATCCCAAACTGCCATTTGATTTGTGCTTACAAACAAATTGATGCCACATGGTATTTCTAAAGGGAAAAAAGAAACGGTTTTAATATATAAACCATGCATTCACCCCCAAATGAAGGCCAAATGCTGTCATGATTTACTGTACAAAAGAAGTTTTCACAGCAGTTCCCAAAGGGCAAATTGGGGTGAACTGAATCATCACATAACACACGGTAATGCAGACCAAGAGTCCCTGCCACAGGGAAGGCTGTAAAGGCAGCTCTTTGTGCCAGGGCCTTTGGTTTTCACTCCCATAACACGCTTGGAACATGCATCAAGGTCAGAGGGAATCCAGAGATGCTCCCAACAGCAGGCGTCTTGTAGGGCATGTTTTACAGAAGGCTCTGGCAGAACACATTTTCATGTAATGGGGCCATAAAAAGAAACTTACCTTTAAACACAGTACAAAATTATAGAATAGTGAATTTGGGCAGAAATAGCTAAACTGGAGTAAATATCCTTGGTAGCGATTTTTTAATGCAAATTAGATCTTGCTATCTAAAAATGTGTAGCAATTACAGGTTGAAAGTTTGTATATAATGCTATTCAATTTTTTTTTCTTTCCCAGCAGTTTTATTTATTTATTTATTTCCCTTATTTATATATATTTGATATCAACTGTAGTCCCCATGGAATTTCCACCACCATTTCACCAGTGCACCATCACCTCAGTCCCTTGTGCTTTTTCTGCCCTCATCCTATTTCCTACCCCCCCCCCCACACACAAAATGTTTCTAATTTGTCCTTGTCTTTTTATTTTTGTTGTGTTGTGGTTGTTTTTGTTTTGATCATTGTTATTATTCTTTTCCTTGGTCCTTTATTTGGTTCCCTTATATTCCCCCTAGGTGCGATGATATTCTTAATAAAGTTTTAGCACCAGTTGTAGGAAGTTCTGTAAATATCCGTGAAAATGGTCCCTACTCTCAGGGTACTAACATTTTAAGAAAAGAAACAGTTTTTCCAAAGAAATATTTTAATGTTATTCGGCTGCTATGGGAGAAAGACATGACTACATTTCCATGATGATTTAAAAAAAAAGACCAAATATTCAGGAACCAGGAACCAAAGTGGGCTCATGTGGAGTGCATCAGAATGATAAATATTAGTGAATCCGGCTTCCACTGATGAAAAGAAGAGTATCAGACCCAAAACCACAGTAGAGACACAAACCATGTGAGAAAAATCAGGCCTCCTGCCCAGCTCTAACACTCCAAACTTCATTTAATTTCAGGTCTCTTCATGTTCTTGTCACATGACACTTAATTCAGAGTCTGAGTTGCAGTCTTCTCAGCTCATCTTGTTGTTCTTGCAATGTCACAAAGTACAAATAGAGTAATAGCATGGTTATAAGTATTAACAAATAATCCTAATTCTCAATACACAGTCAGGTGCAAATGGATTATATGAAAAACTGCACCCTTATTAGATATGGAACTTGACTTCTTGTTTTGAGAGAAATATTGAAATAAAAAAACCCTAACATTCCATACATTAAAAATTCTACAATTATATATAGAAAGAGAAAAGCATTTGTATAGTGCTATTCAACAAGTTTTTTGGGACTTTTGTTAATGAGCTATTTTCCTAAATTTTCTCATCCCAACCAAGCAGACAAATAATAATGAGATGGGAGACTATGCCTTGTTCCTTGTTTCTTTGATCTACTTTGAACTACAGCCCCTGAATGTCTCTGAAAATAACATCCAAATCCCAACTGAGATCCATTTCATTCTAACTGTAACGATGGGATAGCCGGACACCAGAAACTTCCATTTCCCTGTCCTTTTGAACCATGGGATTTTATATGAAACAAAAAAAATGTCTCCATCACAGTATGCTAAAAAAAGATAAAAGAAAGGTAGTAGACATGTGGATTTATGAGCTATGATTGGAAATAACAAATGCCTCTTCTCCTCATACTCTACTGCTTCAAACTCGGTGATGTGGTTGGGGCAAATTGCAAGGGAAGCTGGAAAATGTAGTATAACTATATTTGTGAACAAGAGGCAACGTATTTAGAGCTAGTGTTTTCTTCCATAGTTTTATACATTTTTTTGTAAAAAGATATTTGTCTAAGAAAATCACATAATAAATATCATTTATAATGATGGGGGAAAAATTCTTAGCTTTTAAGGGTATTTCTAGTTATCTCAATGGACATCACAATATCCTAAATACAGTTTTCACTTTTTTTCAAAATTCAAGAAAAAAATTATGTCTATGAGAAAAAATATTTTAATACAGGACACTGTTCTATGACCTTAAAAAGTGAGTAAAAGCAATGACTCAAAAATGTTAGCTCAAAAATCAGAATATCAGATTTGAATCATGATAAACCTGAGATCCATGTGGCTGGGTTAGCTACTATATTGTGTTATAGTCCAGACTACCAAACATATCTCTTAGAAGTCACACTTTAGCTTTTCATTCTCATTCAGGTATAACTTGTAAGTAAGGAAAACTAAAAATGTCTTCTGCTTCTACCACGTGTAGGTGAGTGCCACAACTCATCATGGAAAGCCTGAACACAGTGGTTCCAAGAGACCCTGGTAGTTTGTTTTTATTTTTATTTTTTGATGTAAGATTGTTTTACAGCTCCATATGTGGTTCAGGGGTATAAGATCACACCTCTTCAGCTTTATGTCACAGTCATTCCTACCAGCAAAGTAACGATAGTTTTTAACCATCGTCCATTGGGCCCCCTCTACATGGCCTTACTGTTTTCAGTCATGAGTCTACAAGATCCAGGAAGAAAGTTGCAATACTAAACTGACAGGGTTGTGAGCTTCAAGTTGAATTCTAAGAAATGGGATCTTGAGCTGGAAGTTCTTTAGAAATCTGATGAATTTCAACAGCAAAGTCTGACATCAGGTTCAGTAAATTGGAAGCTGTGAATTTATTTGTAATAGTGACTTTTCTCCCCAGCTCCACCCAAACTCCTGGGATTCTATTGTAATTTAGATGCAAAGAATCTTGTAATAAAATCCAGAGAAGAAGATAAATGTATAACATAAAACCATCATTCTTAATTACAGTTTATGTTGGTGTTGGGTAGGAATTCTGCCTTCCAGAAGGTTAAACAAACCAAATTCTAGACCCTTGGAGAGTGTTCTGCTTTATTTATTGTTCTGCAATATTGCCTGCCTTTTCCCAGTGTTCTTTGTGCTGAAGAAATATTTTGTGTATGTCCCTATCTTGCAACATAGCTGCTGATTTCAGTGAAAAATGGATGGTAGGGTATTTATTCATGTATATAGTTCTCCTTTTCTTTTTGCATTCTTTAAAAATAAAATCTTATAACTTCATTCCCCCAGGTAGTGATAAGAGCCAGGCAAAGTTATTTAAAGGAAAAAATGAGATTAATATTTTAGTTTGAATGTCAAAGCAGAGAGAACTTGGACAATATAAAAGGGTCATGAATTCAAAAGCAATATTATCTTCAGTGTTTTAATTTTATATGTAGCTGGAAAAAATAAAAATTCATTTTTAATTTGAAATGAATATGCAACTTATTAAAACTAAATTGCTTAAAACAAAAGAAAAATGATCCATTAGATTTTTCTCTTTTTTTATCTCACCCTTTCTTGAAATCTCATTCTATAAGCATGTTTTATTAATGATCTATTAATAAGCATTCATTTAAAACATGACTGATTAAAAAGTACACTTGAGTTTAAGTAAGTGTTCTGAAAATGTTCATTTATTGAATTCATTGAGGTTTAAGTTCGCATTTGTATAGCTAGAGGCTAAATTACAGATACTCGTGCTTATTTTATCATTATAATGAAAGTACTACTCATATTTGCTACACTAATTAAAATTTGACTCTGACCCATATAAATGCAGCCTCTCTCCACATAGATTATTTTCAAATCTTTATGTAAAATTTACTCTACATATGTGTGATAATGAAAGTATCTATCTCTAGTATAACATAATCAAGGTTAAGAGAAAATAAAAATTAGGTTCAGATTTTTAATACTGCAGGGTACATTTTTAGTACCCTATAGAGAGAATTAGTCACAGAACTCCCATTAACTTTAATGGAACCTGTATGAGCAAAGTATATGCTGAAACTCTTAAGAAGTTAAATGTCAGTAGAGTTTACTAGTTTCATTTTTTCTCTTTGAAACTTTAGTTTTGGTCACCTTTGCATTCTACTAGTCAAGGAGGACAACATGTCAATAAAGTGATTAACATAACTATTTCCATGTTTTCTATACATTTGCCCAGATGTTAAAAATCTGCAAACAATGTTTTAAAGCAATTGAGATTCATTTAGCAAGTAAATTCAACTAAATAAAGAACATCGCTTTAAAATACAGTGTACTTTCATTATCCACTAGTGCTTATTCATATTTCACTTTCCTATTTGCAATTATAATAATACATAAAATTTTAAAATATGTTGATATAATAAATGTGGAACTTAAATACCTTTATATTCTTAAATGTTTGTATTTGAAATAAAATGTATTTGAAATTTTATATATTGATTTTATTAAAATATTAAATACTACAGCACTATTGAAAAAGAAACCCATGGACAGTAAAAATTAATATATCCTAACAAGTGGCAAAAAGAAACTAAATCTTCTTCACCACTTTCAGAAATACCTTTCTACCACTGTGAATTAAGCCACCTGATCTACATGGTAAAGTTATGCTAGGTTAACTATTCCATTCAAAAGTAGTTAATATAATAGTATTTAGCATATAAACCACACAGAATATAAAAAGATAAATATTATTCTAATATCAACTTGCCCAAGATGTTCACAGCAATACTACATTCAGAAGGTAGGTATAGAAAAAGCACCATAACACCACCATTCTGACAATCCTAAATCTGGTATCTCTCGGTTCTCTCTCCTTTGTGAAACAGTAACATATATTTTTAATTTTCTGGAAATATATCAATTAAAAGTTAATTTTTTATAAAGATCCTTCAGTTAAAACTTTTGAGAACCTGTCATTTTACCTCAGTTGAACATCTAAATAACCAAAATTGCTCCCTGGTGGTGCAAGGGGTTAAGCCTCAGCACTATGAGCCTGGGAGCTAGCAACCCACATGACTAGCAGACCTCTTCTGTCTCACCTACTGTTCCTCTCAGCAGTGTATTTCAGTCAGTCTGCTTGTTCTGCTCCCCACTCTGTCTCTAGTGAGTCCCTCTCACACATACACACCCCACCCCACACCTCTGGCCTGCACCCCAGTTCATGTATGCATAAATAAATAAAATAAATCTTAAAAAAAAATAACCAAATAAATTAGACAAGGGAGACCGAAAAATATATGGTTTATTTAGAAAATAGAAAGCAGATCTTAATGAACACATTCATAATTACTGTAATACATAATTTCATCCTGGGGAAATATTTCAGAAAAAAAGATATGTCAAATATAGTCTGTTGCATTAGTGAATTTTTTTTGTAAAAACACTCATAGCATCAATGAATGTTCTTACTAAAATAAACATTTATTCAGTCTATCTCATCATTTAAAGGTGAATTAAACCTCTAAAAGTTTAAGTGATTATGCTATGAGCTCTGAACTACTTAGTTGCAAAGAAAAAGAATCTAAATTCTGATTCTTCATTTGTTCATTGAGTATTTTATTCACTGAGTGCCTACAATGGTATAAACAATTTCAGGAAATGAGTTCAAATAATGAAAAACATCAATACTCTTACCATCTTGGATCTGATATTCTAAATGGGAGACACAACAAAGAAGGAAATAAAAAACAACAACAACAAAAAACACAATTTCAAATTTTCACCGGGCCTCCCTGGTGGTGCAAGGGGTTAAGCACCACACTATGAAGCATCCACAGCCACTGCAGCAGGAAGGAGTTCAATCCTGGTCAGGGAGATGACCCACATGGCTCAGCAGACCTCTCCTGTCTCACCTGTTGCTCCCTTCAGCAATGTATTTCAGTCAATCTGCCTGTTCTGTTCTCCACTCTGTCCCTGATGAATCCTCTCACCCCCACACTTCTGGTCTATATCCCAGTTCCTGTATGCATAAATAAATAAATCTTAAAAAAAGAATTTTCACCAACTGTGAATACAATATTTTCATAGTATTTTTCTTCTCAACTCATTAGATATCTCCTTTTGTCACTTTAAAGTAAGATGTGAATATTTATCAGTAGATCTACCTTTTATCCATCTTTTTGGGCATTTTCCCTCAAAAGGCATCCACATATTCACCAAATACAACAATTTTTGTCATGTTTCTTTACATTAATATGTGCTTGTCTACTGTCAATAATCAATGTCGAATTTCATTGGAGCTTTTCAAGTTTGCAGGTTTTCTGCAGTTTTAGTTTTTTGCAGTTTTTTTCCAAGTATTTTCTGTATTGTAGGAAAAATTCAAAGACTGTGGTAAAAATAATTTCAGAAAAGTGGTATGGGTAAAGATGCTCCACCAGAGAAAAGTGGTTGTTCTTTCACAGCTATTTCTCATTCTGTATGATTTTTTTGTGTGTGTAAAGAACAAAAGAGAGTTTGAAAGATGAGGTGGGATGTGACTATGACTGCTTGTAATTCTATGAAATTATACCATCTTGTCTTCAATGTCTGACAGTGAAAGTGTTTCCTCTTACTAGCAAAAGCGATGCTCAGTGCTTTTGTCTTTGACTTTTTCTTAATGCATAATTTATGCATATCCCATTTATTAATAACCATGTGTTTTACCTGGAAATCTGTTCACCAAAGACCAGAATATACAGAATCAACATGAACATGAAGATTAGACGGATTTCATTTTTACTTGCCATACATAGTCAATTCTTTCTGATAATGTTGAATAACATCCAACATAAATTATGCAATAATATATACATATTTACCAAATTAAATAGGAATTTCAACTATCTCTTGATAGTGATCAATCTCAAGGGAAATAAAACATTTTTATTCTACTTAGAAAATATATCGTACTTAAAAAGAGAACAATTTATAATAAGCACCATTTCTGTGAGTATCTTAAAGCAAGGAAACTTTATTGTTTACCTTGTATTTTCCTTGCCTGACATAATGACACATATCCTAATGATAATAAAATCTATGATAGCTAATATTTATGTAGAAAATAATGTGTGTACTGTGCTAAACACTCTGCACATATTATGTCATTAAATTTTTCAAGAAATGTATAAGTTAGATGCTATTATCATTTCATGTCAACAACAACAACAAAAAAAGATTAAACATTTTAACCAATGTTACTCAATTGGTGAAAATAAGAGCTAAGATTTGAGCTCAAGCACCTAGCTGTAGAACTTGCCATCTGAAATAATAATTTTTGTTTTATTTTTCCCTGAATTGTTTAGACATTGAAAAACACATTTATACTAAATTGAAATTTTGCTAGGTTTTGCCTTCATGATATAAGTCATCAATATTTAAATGTCACTAAAACAACTACATCTTTTCTTTTAAAAACATTAGCATAGTCTAGAAGTCTAGAGTTTATAGAAGCTCCTTGTAAAAGTCTAGAGCTGAAAAGCATTTGAACGATCATTTTAACTCAATACCTTTCATTTTTAGATATAAATCCAATCTCTTCTGGGTGGAGAGATGGTTCAGGTTCCTGAGTTCCACACAGCTTGCTAGTAGCAAAGTCAAATTTCCTAATTCAAAAGTATTTGAACTATATCTTACTGTTTTTATTTTCATTTGTGTATTTATTTGTAAGTCAACTGCTCATGCCTGTTAACTTTATGTAGTATGACAGCAGACTCCCAATGTGTTCCCTATTCTCCCTACCTCCCAACGTCCATACCCTGTGATGCCCTTCCTTTTTTTGTAGATGAGACCTATGACTTGTTTTTTAGCTGATAGAGTATGGCAAAGATGGTAACGCATACATAATTGAATGTAAATATTTTGTAATTATATTACATTTCATCACAGCTCCCACTTTGCAGACTCTCTCTTTCTCTCCTATTGGCTTTAAATAAACAAGCAATTACGCTACTGAAAGGCCAAATCTAAGCACTAAGGGAGCATCCTGTGAATAGCCAGCAAGGACTCTAGCTGCCAGTCAGAAAAAAAAAACGAGGTTCCTAATTCTACAACCACGAGGAAATGA
This sequence comes from Galemys pyrenaicus, assembly GCA_019455555.1. Lineage (NCBI taxonomy): Eukaryota > Metazoa > Chordata > Mammalia > Eulipotyphla > Talpidae > Galemys > Galemys pyrenaicus. Next base: position 6,040,844 of record JAGFMF010011568.1, read on the forward strand.
ATTTTGGCAGTGCCTTAAGCAAGTTTGCAAATGAATTCTTCCCCAATTGAACACTCACATGAGAAGTTCACCCAGAAGTGCCTGACAGCATTCTTTCAGAGAACACAGCTAATCTGTGTTCATTCTCCTGTCTACAGAGATTTTTAGGTAACAAGTGTCTTTTTTATGAAGCCATTAATTTCAAGGTAATTTCTTAAATAACAATATAAATCTAATAAATGCATGCTAAATTTAATTTAATTATTGTCAAACTAAATAAGGTTTAGCTGGCAAAGATAATTTATTTACTAGGAGAAACTCAATTAACTGAGTTAAGAATGATAAATATCATTAATATTGTGTCAATAAGAAAAAAGTGCGAGCTGTTCATGGTATGGATATTATTTTAATTTTTAAAAATATGCATTGTCTGACATATTTACTTTATACTTTGAATACATAGAAAATGACATTGCAAACAAAAATGGTCTTAGTTTAAAATTCAAGATTAGGAAAACAAAATTAGCCTCTAGAAATTTAGTAATGTGATTTTCCTACATATGTGTTATGTATAGCTATTATAACTCTTTCTGTTACTTCAGGTCAGTGCTATAAAGAATTCATCAGTGTGACCTTTTAATGATCATTCCTTGTTTAAGCTCATTAAAACAACTCATGACAACATCTTTTATTTTAAAAAGTCTAAATCACACTTGAACATTTATTTTGTCTCTTTTTGTTATTCAGGCACTCTATGATGCCTAGTAAAACGTCTTCAAAAACCAAATAGTTATGAAAAACAGTTTTGTGGATTTGAGTGTTCAATGAAAATGCAAATGTGACAATGCAGAAAGTTAAGATACAATGGAACTATTTCTAAAAGTATTTGTCACTGACTGTATCATTACTAGGAATATAGCAAAAATAAAGTTAAATATAGTAGCACTTCAAGCATTGTTTGTTTCTTTATTTTATAAAGTAAAGCCTTCATATTATAGCTGAAAAGAAATTTCCCAAATTGTTTGGTTTCCAAACACAAAACATTTCTGGTGCTATGGCTAATAAAATCTTACCAATGTTAAGAAAATTTAAAATCATCCCATTTGTTTTGTTTTACAAATGAAGATAGTGACATGCAGAGAGAGATCCACACAGGGACAAAAATGTGATTGGTGACAGAACAGCATTGAAAATCTCCTGTAACCTCTAATTTCTTTTATATTTGTCAAAACTAAGTAACTGAAAGTGTCACAAAGATAGAAGATACCAGCTATGTGTTCATATCTTTTAGAATACAAAAAAAGAAAATATAAAAACCTTAATATAGACATATTGACATATAGATATAGGTATAGATATAGATATAATGTATATAAGTGTGCACACACACAGATGCAGGCTTTCTGATGCATTGTAGAAACCAAAAAAAAAAAATGTATAAAACTTGAAGCAATAATTTCCCAAAAGAAAAAAAATATGAATCTTAAGAAGTCATGTTGCTTGTCAAGGAGTATGTACATATCCTGTCAATGCATCAAATAATTTTTGAAAAGAGATAGGGTATCAATACATTAATAGCTACTGGGATTCACTGTGTTTGCTTAATCTGAAATAATAGTTTCTATACTTTTAAAAGGAGCTATATAGCTATGATTCTACATTCTAACCACATATAATGAAAACCAGAATACAAAAGATAATGGGAAAAAATTTAATATTAATTACATATTATTGATATCACATGACAGTTTAGAATTTATATCTGGAGATTATGAATTATGCACCAATTTAATATTTACAGTTCCTGTAAATGTTATGGTGTACTATATTAGATGAAAAAAATAGGAAGACTATAGTGACAAGACTATTTTACAACATCCCAAATAGCCACACTGTCAGACTTTCATGTTTATTCATATTCAAATTTGAAAATTTGTATATTTCTGAAATTTTCAACATTCTCCAGAATAATTATTGTATTTTTCTTATTCTATTTATTCAAAAAGAGTAGAAGTGAATAAAAAAGAGAATTTTAATTTTTCCTAATGCAACTTTTGGAATACAGAAGCAACTAAAAAATCTAAAAGTGATTTCATTTACAAACAGTATTCTAAAAGAAGACCTCCAGAAACAAGATAATTCATGGTATTATCTACATCCTATTTACTAAGAAAGGAAAGTTTTTTAATTGGAAAATTTACTTGTTTTTACCAACTATTATTGACTAGAGTGTGTGGATTTTGAAACTCTTTAGAACTGCATGGTTTTCATATTCAGTAAGCCTGCATGCATATATGTGTACAGATAATTGTTATGCCTTATACCAAGGATATGAACTGTGTAAAATTACTGTAGGAAGTTGTAAATGATGTATGAAATGAGAAATCTTTGCCCACTGGCAGTACATAGATAGAACAGAGATAGTGACGTGCAATCGCTTCTCTGTCATTTGTCATAGTATTCATCTTATAAAAGGCAGAACATATCAATAAACCTGAGTGTCAAGCATGCATACTAAACAATATATTTTTTTCTCCTCTTTCCTGAAAACCAGCTTGCATGAACCTTTGTGTCTAAGGTAAATGCAAAGAACTTCCTAGGTCAATAATTTCAATCACTCATTCCATAAGAGTAAATGTAGAAATTCTAAATAGCATTGTGTGTATGTGTTTCTGTACTTATACTCAATATTGTTAAGTATCTAGATCACACATATGAAGACATATATGTTGAACACAAAACTATTTGTAAACAACTAAGAACAGGATTGACATTTTCATCTTGCTTCCCTATGTGTACAAGAGTTCAGTTTTTGCTCTGTTGTTTACTGGTAGAAGCAAATAGAAGCAGCATCTTTCTCCTACATTAGTTTGAACATAAAACTCTTGTGATTGACTTATCAAGTCTACTAATCAATCCCCAAATCAAATATTTGATCAAAAATACAATAAGTAAACTTACTCATATTCAGTGGGATCTTGTCATCAATATCCTAGTACCAGGAAAACAAATCTGAATACAAGAGAAAAAAATCACAAGTTTGCATATACTTTTAGAATACAGAATTTAGACTTAGAAATTGAAATAAACAGAACATATGAATTAAGACTGCACCTATATGTGTAGGATAAGGTCAATATTAGCAAGTTCAAGAAAGCATAAACCAAAGTATCCTTTTGGTCTTCAAGAAGTTGAAAGTTTATTAAGCTAGAGCTCAAAATAGAATAGATAATATTCCCAATGATATCTGAACTCACTTTACATGGGCACAGAATGAAATTTAAATTTTCATGTAACTTCATCCTTTTCAAATATGAGTGTTCCTTCATGGGCCAGTTAGATTTTGTTAAAAAGTAAATAAATAAATGATATATTCTGGCATTTGACAGGTTTTATGGTAACTTATTGATAGTTCTCTCTGAAAATTGTAAACAAATATTTCCTTACCAATTGAATTCACCTTTTCTTGGAATCACAGCTGACTTGTATTTTGCTTGATGAAGTGAGAAGTGAAATATCTGATTTTACTTCCCATCAGTAAACCACAAACTGGAATATATTCAGTTTGCATGAGTCACATAAAATTGTGATAACATTTCATAACTATGATTACAGAAGAGTGTAAGACAAAACAGTATCTACATCTGGTTTCTTTGATATGTAGATTGTAAATACTGTCTTATTACAACCAATGGGATTAATTTAAAAACTTAATCTCAAAAAAAACCCCACATATTTTGAATGTTCATTCAATATTTAGATATTTAAGGCTAATATAAGGAGTGACATTTTGTTTTTAATTTGTTTCTTTTTTTTTCCTCTTCCTTCTATGGCACTTGTCCAAAATTAGTTGGTTGGTCCAAAATTAGTGCTTTTGTTACTAATATGCTACTACCTGCTCAGTTCTTGTTGCTCTCATTGTTTTATAGAACATAGTTCCTCCATCCTCCTTATTTGTAGGCATTGGTACACTATAACCAATCTGGAACCAACATATTAACAGATGACTTCTCTCCAGTTCTTCTCTCATATTTTCATTTTTACTGTTTATATAATTAAAAACACAAAAGCAGGGACAATTCTAAGAGGTTAGCTGAGTTGACAATTATGGCAATACTTTTCACAAGTCCATACACCAGATTATTATCTCTGTCATCCATACAAAGATGCTATCAAAAAGAATCAGCAACCACATATTTTGTTTCACATGACAAATAGAACATCCCTACTTCATTCATCCCAACTGCCACTATAACTCAGAAATTATTCATATCAGGGATATAGAAAAATTCTGTGAGGCAAAGAAAACATTGCCAACTTATGATATTAATATGATTAAATGTATTAAAACAACTGGTAAAAATCACATTAGTATGATCATATTTACCCTTATATATGAATTAACTAATCAAAAATGTGGAAGTAGTATTTTTAAATTTTTTTGTGGTTATTTTATTATATCAAAATCTGTCAGAATTTTATGTAATTCATAACAAATTTACATGGATTTTTTATAGGAACCCAGAGATTGCCCATATTAAGAAATACTCATGTGGACTTGAGTTGACTCAATCCAGTTGAAATATTTAAACTCACACAGTGAAGATGAAATTTAAGCATTAGGGGCCTCCCTGGTGGCACAATGGGTTAAGCAACGCACTATGAAGCAGACCACAGTCGCTGTAGCATGAGTTTGATCCCTGCTGCCAGCTGAGGAGTGACCACATGGCAAGACAGACCTTTCCTGCTTTGCCCGCTGCTGCCCTTGGCGGTGTATTTCTGTTGAACTACCTGTTCTGTTCTCGGGTCTGTCTCGTGGATATCCTCTCAACCCCCACACCTCTGGCCCGTACCCCAGTTCTTGTATGCATAAGTAAATAAATCTTTAAAAAAACAAAAGAAATTTAAACATTAAAAAAAGAAGGTAATTTAAGCATAAGTTGAAAGGCACGTAATTTTCCTTTAGCCAAAAATTCCATTAATAAACTTTTAGTGAAAAATTTGGAGATGAACTTTGATTAATCAGAGAGACAGAAAATGTCTGTCAGAGCTTGTTCAATAAGCGGTGCTGGGCAAACTGGACTGCTACATGCAAAAGAATGAAACTAGAATACTGCCTTTTACCATGCACAAAAATCAACTCAAAATGGATTAAGGACTTAG
>JAGFMF010011568.1:6046577-6074496 GCA_019455555.1 Galemys pyrenaicus
CAAAAGACACAAATACACTGATTCAAAAGAATACCTGCACCCTTATGTTTATAGCAGCACTCCTTACAATAGGTAAGACCTGGAAACAACCTAAATGCCCAAAAACAGATGAATGGATCAGGAAGCTATGGTACATATACATGATGGAATACTACTCAGCAATCAAAAATGAAAAACTAGACACATTCCTAGGAACATGGATGGAACTGGAAGGGATTATGCTCAGCAAAGTCAGAAGGCAAAAGAAAAATACCAGATGGTTCTTTCCCTAGGAGGAATATAAGGGAACCAAACAAGGATCAAGGAAAGGAATAAGAACATTAATAATAATAATAGTAACAACAAGAAAGAAACAAAAACCAAAAATGAAAAGAAAAAGACAAACTGGGGACACTTGGTGGGGAGGGAAGAGGGGAAGGGTGGAGGGCAGACAGGAGCACGGGGGACTGAGGTGATGGTGCACTGGTTTTACAGTGATGGGAAATACATGGGGATTACAATTGATGTCAAATATATGTAAATTTTAAAAAAATTTATATTAAAAAAATTTTAAAAAAAGAAAATATCTGTCAGTTCCTTGACAAACCACATCTCTGTTCTCCCATTGTTCATCTCCATTTTTTGTCTGGTAGCTGTACATTCTGCTAATCATTTTCCCTGATAACTCTCTAGAAAATTTGACACCAGTTATTTCCATGAGAACCTCCTTTGTTAAAGGTACAAATACTTAGATAAATTAAGTAGATAATATATGACTATAAGAAGATCCTGCCTCAAAGATAAATCAGAGACATTCAGCAGGAAAGGGAAAAGGACAGGGATCAGAACAGGGGAGAGAAGAGTACAAGCGATGATGGTGATAGTTCACTGGTGACTTGGTGGTGGGAATAATATGGGGATTATACCTAAGCAGAACAACAATGTAAAAAAAGAGAGATCTGCCTGATACTTCCCTTTTAGCAACATACTTTTATATTAAAGAACTATACTTTTTAAAATTTAGTTATATGTGACTTTTATAATTGAGAAAGCAGAAAGTGGGTCAAGATAGGGGTGGATAAAAGTTACCTGACCCAGATCCATATGCTGCCCATGGAGAGAAAACCAGTTGATTCAAAACTCACTGAGTCAGTCAAATGGCAACACCATCATATGGAATCTAATGAGGGATGTATATTCTGGAATTCAATAAAGTTACAGAGACTCACCCGAAAAGTTATTCACATAGAGCAAAATCTAAATTCTCAGGGGTATGGGAAAAAGTACTAATGAAAATTAAGTGGAAATCCAGAATAATATGCACATTCAGGTTTGTTCTAGGTAGTAAACAAAATAATTTATGTGTAAAATATGCAACCCAGTGCTTCACCCAAAGTATATATATGGTATAATAAAATGATATTAAAAAGTTACCAATAGCCAGGTCTCTGATATTATGGCTTCATATGTAGACTCAAGGGGGTAGAGATCAGAAATTTCAATTGGGATGAAAGGAAAATTAGAAATCAAGACAACTAATAGCATCACTCAGGTTTATGCACTTAACATACAAACCACTGGGCCCTACAGAAAATTGTAATAGGAAAAGGATGCTTGCTAACAACCCATCCACAGCTTTCTCCAAAAGATACTGTGATTCCTGCTCACTATTCAAAGTTCTAAATTCAAAATAATTAGACAAGAAAAAAAATATATAAGCCATCCAAATCAGAAAGAAGTGAAACATGTCACATATAGATGACATATTACACATAATAAAGACTCCAAAAAAAAACCTGTTAGAAATAACAAATACAAAAATGTGTTTTCATATACTAGCAACAATTTAAAGGAGAAATTAATGAGAAAAATCCCATTTACTCAGCGTTTAACTAGCATTATTGTACCAGTATTAAATGTTCACCTGAATACCATTTAATAGGTAGGAATTCCAAACTTTTCTTCTACTTTTGTATCTCTAGTTTTCATACATCCTGTGAGCATAAAGTATATGTCAATTATATGATTGAGTTAATCTGCTAACTAAAAGACTAAATAGATTAACAAAGCATTTTTTCGTGCTCTTCATGTCTTTCTCTTCCAGTTGGTTGTTTTCCTTTCTCTTGTTAGTATGTTAATATACTTTAATATTGGGCTTTTAGGTTCAAAACTAATAATTTTCAAGTTACATTTAGAGAGCTCCAGTTCAGTATGAGGAAGTCAGCACTATAGATGTATTCAGTGTCTATGTGCATTGGCATATAGAAGATCAGGATAAGCTCCAATGCCAGCACTTCCATCAGATGTCACCTGTGAGAACAGGTGGCAGTCAGACATGGTTTCCCATTAATACCAAATAGAAATTAATGTCTACATAATGCCTAAAAATAATGCTCTTGGAAAACAAAAAGAGCTGGATTTTTGAAAACTGTATTTAATAATAATGAACAATAATAATCCAAAATAACTTTGTTTTTTTGTTTCTAGCAGTTAGAAAGCCCTCAATAATGAGATATAAGATAAAGTGACATGGGGTGTCTAAGTTCATTTTGCATCTTTGCATTTCATTTATGAGTGAAATATGTTTTGCCCCAAGTCCAGCAGGCTGGTTATTCTGTGTCCTAAACAGGTACACTTTTGCTTCCCAGTCATTCTAACCACCCTGGCTTATTTGGACTGTGCAGTCAGTCCATCAAAGAATCTATACTTTACTTGTAACTGTCAACAGAAAGGGGCTTGTGGTCACACACCAGTCACCCACGTCAAAAGACAAGAAGAGAGGGGATATTTGTTATTCCTGTCAGTGTTAAAGTGAAATATTTTTGCCTTTCCTTTTCTAAAATTATGCATGGCACTGGCCAGCAAAGTTTGAAAGGAAGCAGAAAACTTGTAAGTGAAAGAATGTGGAAAACTTATTGCACATAGACTTCTTGAAGAGATTTTGCTATTTATAAACAATTCCACTGGTAATGTGGCAGTGTTGTGGAAGACTTCCATGTGAGTTTATGCATGTGTTCCTTTGGGGAAATTGCATCTTCACGTAAGGGTGAGAAAGAAAACACTATTTCTGTCCTACAAACAAGGCAATGAAATCTGTAACAAAGGGGAACTTTTTTTTTCTTCCCTCAATTCAGGAACACACACATATATACACACATGCTCACAGACAGTAACAGATGCAGCGCTTTCAAAGTTTTGATAAAAGCATTGCTTTCTCAGTAGTCTACAACATAACTTAGATACCTGACTACACTTTCAAATTCTTTTCATAGAATTAATATTTTCCCCAGTGTTCTTACATCATTATTTTGGTCACTAAATATTTCATAAGACTGTAAATTTCTAAGAGAAAAAGACAATACCTCATTCACCACTGTGCATCATAGTTCAAAAATATGAGTTCACACCAAGTATGAAGGGAAATTGTACTTTACTTTCAATTTTATTTATAAATAATATAAATTTCTATAATAATGAAACCAAATTATTAAAGTTTAATGTTTACAAAGTCCACAAGTTTATTATAATCATAGTATCTTAAATTATCTGTTTTTGAAGATTATCCTCTTATATTTGGATCTACTTTGATTCTTAAGAGAGTCCTCAGAATGAAATAATGTTTGATTTGAAATATCATGCATTAGTGTAATATGCCAAAAGTAGAAATTTTCAGACAAGTCAATGTATACTTGGAGTCATAGCCTATAACTTAATAGTGATAGATAATGTTTACTGAGTACTTACATGGGTGCTTGGTCTTGTGCAATTTCAAGAATATTTAAAAACCCTATCTTGATGTGTCACCCCTGTTATTATAATACCTACTTTATAGAAAAAGGAAAACTAGGTTTGAAAAAGTTAATAACTGGTCTGGAGTCACAATACCCTTAGTAATAATTGTGCACTGTTTTGACATCCTCTAATTCCATCATTATAGGTGCCAGGAAACTTTATTTTCCCACTTCCCATCTTCCTAGTAGCCTACAAGAGAAAAAAATAAAACAAAATTATTTTTAGTTTAATACATCTGATTGACCAGTATTGGAATCAAAAACTTCTGAAAACTTTAGGCCATATTAATATCTATTTATTTGAGTAATATTTCTTGAGAACCTCCTATTTATATGGTAGTCCCTACACATAAGAAAATTCTGTAATTTTTTTAAGAAGCAAAATATGTACTTACTTTAAGAGCATAGATTCCTATAATAGGGTTTGGTTTGATGGGTATGGTTGATTGTCACATAATCTGCAACAATTATGGGTAAATAAAACAAGGGATTTTTAGTGAACATCTTTTTTATTTTTTTCTTTATTTATATATATTTGACATCAATTGTGGCCCCCATGGATTTCCCATCACCATTTCACAGGTGCACCATCACCTCTGTCCCCTGTGTTCTTTCCACCCTCAATCCACTCCCTCCCCCCTTCCCACAAGGTGTCCCCGATTTGTTCTTGTCTTTTGTGAACATCTTTTTTAATGTAAGTAAATGCAACAGGTATAATAAAAGCAGTCATTGCTGAGAATGTAAAAGCTAGGTGCTGAATCTTTTCTAGGGAATAAAACAGTGAAGTCTTCCACCATATCATAGATTTATAGCAGATTTATTCAATGGAATATAATGAAAAATCATAATTAAAGACTAGTTTTAGAAAGGAGCACACCATCAATAATTCCTATTAACATAACAGATATATATTGACAATTCAAGACATATTTCCACATAGACCACTTGGATTTTACTAAGTTTGTGCATCTTTTTCAAACCTATGAACAAACTCATGGCACTGAGAATGGCGTGGGGTCTGGACACCATATCACCAAAAACAAACAAACAAACAAACAAAAAACACCTCAACGATGAAACCTGTGCATCCAAATTCTGACATTTGCACCCTGAACTGTGCATGTAACACCCATACATTTCCCCTTCTTCAGAAGCAAATAACCAGGCAAAATCAGCCAGGCGCCCAAGGATACTTTCTCCTTATTTCCTACCTAGAAGAGGAGAACAAAGGGCTGTGTTGGTTTGTTTGTTTGTTTTCTCCATTGATAAGAACTGTATTTTGACTCCCTTGGTGTCAAAGAAAAGAACACTTTTTACTAAGTGACTGAGAAAATCAGTATGGCGGTTCTCAAACGGAAGAATGAGACCCATGTCCAGCACTTATTAGCTCTATAAACTTGGGCAAGTTACTTAACCTCTCTCTATTTCCGTTTCCTTCATCTGTAAGTGGGAGCAGTAACAGTGCCCGAGGCAAAGGGGAGCTGCGCAGTTGAATGTGATAGTGCAAGGAAGCCCTTATGAAATGTCTGGCACGGAGCGAGCGCTCCACGAGAGCCCTCCACTAACGCTAATGTTGCTTCCCAAAATCAGTGATGACCAAAAAGATAGTTAAAAGCTTCAGAGTACCTGTTTCCTATAAGAATTAGCTCTGTTTCTGTCCTGCTCGCCATCTGCCTTTAATGTCGTAGCGGATGAACTCTCATTTCGTGTCCAATGTTTGAACTGGGTTCCTCCTCTGTAATCTTCTATTACAGAAGAAGATAATGGCTAAACACAGGAAGGTGTCGTGATGCATCTTGAGTACATTCTAATAAGTGAAATCAGGCAGAAGGGTGAATGTTGTGTGATGCCACTTACATGGGATAACTGAAAGTCAAACTCTTAGAAACAGTAAAACGTGGTTCCCAGGCCTATGGGAAGGGGGAGATGAACTGTTCAGTAGGTATGAAGATTTAGTGATATAAGATGTAGCATTTCTGGAGTTCTTACAATATTGTGCCTATAGTTGGTGATACTATACTGTATGCTTAAAATTTTGTTAAGAAAGTAAATCTCATGCTACATATTTTATAAATATAAAGGTTTATAAAGGTTTAAAAAAGGTACCCTTGACTGTGATGAAGAGGTTAACCAACAGTGAAAATATGTGCTCCCTATCCACTCCATTTGTTTTTACTAAATCCCTAACAAAGGAGATGAAAATGTTCAAAACTTACATTAGAGTTAAAAGTTATCTGACACTTTGAGCCAAATTCTCCCAATCTGTCAGCTGCTGTTTGTTAGAGAAATTTTATGCCCTGAAGCAGTTGGGACACATAATAATTCATAAGTGTGACTTCCAGGAACACCCACTTTACACAATACCCACAATACCAACAGTAACCATCCAAACTCCTAAACTGTAAAATACAAAGATAATTTAACCAATAAAATGAGAATTTGAAAGGAGGTGTGATGCTAGCAATTTTAAAGTTATGTTATTTAATTGTAGAATGTTCACCTTTTCTCAAACATTTATTTGCCAGATTAAATAGCAACATATAAATTGTTATTATGTAATTTTGAAAAAAAAAATAGTGGTTCTCCAAAACATGAATGGTAACACTACGAAATACAGCAAATACAAGAGGGGGTGACAGAAAATAAGGGCCATAGGAATTGGAAATGCATAGCAGTATGATTACAAGTTTGTGTCATGCATGCTGTCATTCTGATCATCCACAGGTAAGATTTCCCATAGGAAAATGTCTATAAAAATATCTATTCACAATTTTAGTTCTGGATGTAGTAAGGGATCATCTTCACTGGCCTTATAAAATAAGAGAAAAACAGACACATCCTTCAAATAAATATCAAGTTGATTAGACACTTAAAAATAGGAGTCAAGGAGTAACAAGTTTAAGTGCATCAGTTTAGACAAATTATTTAAGGATATGTCTTTGTCCTTGAATACGAACATAAATATAAAGGAAAAAAACTTAAAGTTTTTGAACCTCTTGCTTAATATACAAGTTAACTGTGAAATTTTTCAAATTTTTTTCAGTATTATTGCATCTTTTAGATTTTAAATATTATAAAATGTATTCTTGATATTATTTTTCATATTGCACATTTAGTTTTAAGATATTTAGGAAAATAGAAATATAGAAGTAGGAGTATTTTTAACCTCAAGATGTGAAAGAGAATCCTGCAAATATAGTATCAGCATTCCTGATATGTTTTAAAATAGATATGTACATTTCAGTACCTATCAAACACTTAATAAAAGATGACTCCTCAAGGCAATTTGCAAACTATGGTTTCATCGAGATATATGTCAGTGTAAATCAGGAACCTTCAGTTCACCGTTTTTCTAAACAAGTATGCCATAATCTTTGCTGGCTCTGTTTCCGTGAGGCCATCATAAATCTACCACACTGCACTGTCTCCTCAGAATGCAGTTACAGATTCAAATACTTGAAAGTATAGTGAACTATACATACTGCAAGTCTCTATCGGAGTCAGTAATCTCTTTCACCTATGGGGCATATTTCATTTTAACAAAATCATAATAGAAATGCATCCATTGTGCTTAAAAGCTACTCCTTTATTATCATGCTTTATTGAAAACCACCTTTTCTGTTAGCCTAGAAACACGAAATAGGAATGGACATTCCTGTTCATGTGCCTATACCCCTATGTGGTTTTGCATACAGCGTCTACTAAATTAGCCAAGGTGGACTTTGGTGAATTGTAGATTCAAATGGCATAAAACATTTTTCTCAATTTGCCAAAGCTGATATTTAATTTGCTGTGATCTAAACCTGCTAACATTATGCAAGTGAAAGGAGTAACTAAGCTTCATTATTTTAGATTTATTCCTAATAATCAAGGTGTCTGTTTTAAAAAAAATAATGATAAAATAAATTGTATAATATTATTTAATTTTCTCTTCAGGCTTAAGGTGGTATATTAAAATCAGGAAAAATTTAAACCTTTCCCTTTTCTGGAATTGTACTTTATAGTTTTGTATTTATTGAATGCATTCATAGGCTCCCTTAGGATGTGAAATGTATGGAAATATATGTGCATTACTAAAGAAAGAACTAAATTTATTCTTTCCCCACATCATGCTCTTCTTTGCAGTAGAGGTTTTTAATTCAATACAGAGCTAGAATGAGATGGAGCCAATTTCCTGGTCTATATGTGTGACAAATGCTGAAAGTGGCACAAGATTAACAAATTAGTTGAAGTATAGATCTTAAAAGATTTTTTTTCTGTCTCTAAATCAAAATTCAAACTTTATTTTAAATGAATCTTCTTTAGAATTTAATAATGACTGAGGATCTTTTATTTCTCTATATTTAAGATAAAAAAGGTGAGACACATCTGACAACACAGTAGTAATTTTTAAAGGCATTTTTTTATTTTTAGGAAACTTATAGATATCATGTATCTGGATTATGAAATTATTTTCATTATAGTATAATGTCTTACATAAATAGCTACAATATTCAGTTTGGTAAAGATGAGATCTTTTGGTAAAGATTTTTAAAAGAAATAGGTATTTCCAAAATATAAGCACAAAATGAAAAGCAGAGGTAAGATTTTATTTCTATATTTTTATGGATAAAAAGAATGTTTAAAATGTTAGGTCCTAGATAAATACACTGCTTTTCTAATAACATTTCTTAGCTTGGTTTTAAGTAAAAACTATCAGGCGTGGCTGTCTTACCTAACCTCAGAGTCATGAGCTTGATATAATCCAGATATATAACACCAAACAATAAAAACATCTGTGACAATAAAAGCATGTAACAGTTGTGGAATTATTTAATTTGGGAGAAAATGGCTATGTTTGATAATCATATGTGCATGAACTGATTTCACTTCTTTGTCCAGAAACTTTTATATTTTGCAAATTGTGGTTTTTTTTCTTTCTTTTATTTAAGAATCAACTTATGAAGTGAAAGAGCATTTTGAAAGGTATTTTGAAATACATAAATAAGTATTTTAGAGTTGGCTTTCATTTTCAGGTTTGGAGACTAGTCATAGTCCACGTGTTTTGTTGGGTCTTAAATTATATAAAAATACAGCATTTTAAAATAAGCACAATCTTACTTGTTGTACTCAAACATGATAACATGCTTAAAATTCAAGAAGAGTTCTTTGTAGGTTGTACATCTCAGCCACCCAATCTCCTTTCACATATCTGTTCATGTTGACAGACTATGTCATAATACATCAACAGAAAGATCAGCACAGAAGAACAAAATTTCATCGCCTGACAGCAAGAGAAAAAATGATTTTCAGTATTAAATTAGTAAAAATATACCATCACCTCACTCCCAATAAGTCTACTACCCTTGGAAAATAAGGTGTCTAATATAATCATAAGTATATGCAAAAGTAATTAGACTTGTTCATATCTTCCATATCATCTTGTGATAGCTTATTCTCATTTTATCTTTTGCATGCTATTTAGTCTTTTATAACTTAGAAACAACTTAGACAATTTAAAAAGTAAATTAACTTAGAGAAATTAAAAATGAAGTGGGTATTATTGCATATGTAAAAATGTGCATTTGCCAGATGTTTTGAGTACAGTCTCTCCTAGATGAATCATCAGCAGAAACCAACTGACCATTAAAATGGAATGGGGGGCCTCCCCGGTGGCGCAGTGGGTTAAGGAACGCACTACGAAGCAAACCACAGCCACTGCAGCACGAGTTCAATGCCTGCCGCCGGCCAGGGAGGGGACCCACATGCCTTGCCCGCTGCTCCCCTCAGCAGTGTGTTTCAGTCAGTCTGCCTGTACTGCTCCCCACTCTGTCTGGTGAATCCTCTCACCTCCCTGGACTCTGGCCTGTATCCCAGATCTTGTATGCATAAATAAATAAATCTTTAAAAAAAATGGAATGGGTATTTAAGCTTCTGATGAAAGTTAGGGCCCTTTTTCATATAACATCATCCTCTGTTTGGATTTCAGTAGAAATTTAACAATTCCTCTGATAAATAATGTCTTTTGCAGCCTAGGGCATCATCTGCCACTTAGGCTTTAATTTTGCCCCTGTTTGAACACTCTACAACATATGCACTTCTCTTTTGTCTATTATCCTAGAGTTGTGCTATTCCCAAATATTGACATCATCTACTTTTATCAGCATTAACTGCTCTGAAGCTTCCCAGGCTCATGCTCAGCTCTATTTCTTCCTATTGATTATCTTCCTCACTCCAGCAGGTAGCTAGCCAGCGAGGCTGTCCTGAGAAATAGCTTCCAATGACTTTATACGCACAATTTACACGGAATTGTTTAAAGAAGATATTAGCCTCAATACAAATCAGTGAACCTCATTTAGTCAATACTGCACAATTCCGCTGTTGGCACCCTGTCACATGTTAGTCTTTACAGTCAGCTGCCGTCCCCAATCTGCACATTAGCTATAGTATTTAGTTTCATATTAAAATGAAGCCGGGTTTTTTCGCTTTTGCTTTTCTTTTTGAAATCTTTTCAGTTTACTTTTTACATCACCTCACTGAGCCATGTGATAGTAATATATTTTGAAATATAAAAACCTGAGATTAAATGTTTGATTTTTGACAGTGTTCTTAAATATAATAAATTCAAAAGGAAATACTGTTAAGTTAAAATGGAGTGTTTTTCATTAAGTCCAATCAAATGGTAGACAACAAAGGATCTTTTATTTGAGAATATGAAGTGAAAATGAAAACCAGAAAACCTTTACTAAGAAAAGGTCCAGCTAAATTATGTTGGAAAGAGGTCTCCAGATTGAGCTTGGGTGTTTCTTTTGCTAAAAGTGAATTAAACTAAGATATGTTATGAAGAAATATTTTACAAAGCAGCAAAACTTAATGCTTTTTGGAGATGAAAATAAGGTCTAAGGACAGTTGACTTTGAAAATAATTCTAAAGAAAGATCACATATGAAAAAAATTGCCACAGCATCTGATCTTTTCTTATAATCATAACAGGGAAATGTTTGGGGGAAAGTATCCCTTGTCCCATCTTTTCTCTTCTATGGCAATGCTGTAAAATTCTAGAAGTGTTTACATTTTAGAATTACCCCTCCTTAAACTACTGGTTTATGATAGTTAATGAGATGATGTCCAAATGTTGCAAACAGGAAAATTCAAATGAAAATCTGAATGTGAAATATAATATAATGAAATAACTAAGCAACATAATACTATTCTGAATGTTTGTGCAAAAATTGCAAAGTGAACTGCAATACATTAAAATTCTTCAATGATTGTGTAATACATAAGTAAGGTTTACATATAAAAGCTCTAGCTATCAAAAAGGATCTTCATATCATATTATACTTAGTTTTTCACTTAAAAACATCACTCACATCTCAAAGTGCATGTTGAAAAGTTGTCACTATAACTATTTACATTTTTCTTTGTAAACTGAAAAGGTGAGAATAAAGCACACTGATCAAAATAGTCTATTTCTTATAAAATGCATCTTCTAGCTTCAGTGACTGACAGAAAGACTTGGGGAATATAAATGCTTGAGAAAATAATAACTTCAGATTTTTAAGGGCAGCATATCCTTTTTTAAAGTAAAAGGTATGAGTCAATAATTTTCAATGAGTGGTAGTAAATAATAGCAGCACTTTAAAATTAATATAGGAAAGCCATGAAAATAAAATCACACAACAAATTATTATAAATATTTTTATATTTTCTCTTTTAAGTCCAAAAATGTTAGAAGTGGTTTGGGCATGACCTTTGCTTTCTTTCTTTTCTGTATAAATATCACTACTTGGGAATGGACCTCTGAAGCCCAGGTAGAAAAGAAGAGCTAGATGGCCAGTATATCCTGACCGTACATCTTCTCACACATGAATTGTGAACCGACACTCATATAACAGCTTTTTTTTCTTATCACAAAGATCCAACAAAGAACAATCCCAGAGCCAAGGGAAAATCAAACCCCTGGAAAAAGAAATGGCATAACTGCATATTCAGACTGCATAAATGCAAGTATGGCAAGGATATTGTAGTATTTGTGTGATAGCATTTTGCCATTTAAAGATGTCAATAACATAATTATGGCAGTATTTAGGTATAAATTTGTATATGTTTGCATGTATATAAATATTGTACATGCAAAGCAAAACTATCAATTTCAACACAAACTGAAATGCACAGATACCATTAATCTTTTTTAAAGTATTCTTTAATTGATGTGTATTTATATATTAGGTGCATCTCTATCAACTGAATTATTGTAAGTTTCGTGCTAGTCCACTTGTCATATGATAGTCTTATCCTAAATCAAATTATATGTTTTATATATTCACTTAAGCATAAAAACATTCTCAAGAAGCAAATGCAAGCATAAACAATGCACACAAACTGATGGGTTTTTAGACCAGAAATAAGATAGCCTGATAAATGTCTCAGGTAAATAAAGATGCTGACATTTTCTTTCCAAAAAACTTTCTAATTAACTCAAATGCTTTACAGATAAGTAAATTCTGTTACATCATATTAAAACAAAATTCTCAAACAATGATATTCCCTAGTAACTTCAAAAAAACTCATTTTTTTAAAAGGGTAGTTTTGTTTTGATTAAGTTTCTAAAATATATAGGACAATTATCACTGTTTGCTTAGTTTATTAAGATCTATATATAGAGAAAAACATATTCTATATTTATAATTTTTATAAAACATTTAATTTTCATATTGGTGATGCATATTAAAGAGTAATATTTTAAATTTATAGTGACAGTCTGCATAAATATTTTTATCATTTCATTGAATTAGTTTTAGCAAGAAAAAAAGTGATAAAATAAGTATAGATGTTTCAAATAAATATTTTTGTAAGTATTCTGACTAGTATAATCTAGTGAGAAAGAATATTCTACAGCATAAATAAACTTTAAAAGTAATAATACTTAATTCTTTGAGATATTACCTAGCTGATAGTACAAACTTATCCAAACTAAGAACACACACAATTTTGTCTGGAGAAGTTGTAGTTTGAGCATTGGAACAAATTAAAAATGAAGATAACATTGTGATTATTACATTGTCATTCATGTGATAATGTAATTTTTTAAACATGTAAGCATTTCATTTCTTCCTAATTGATAATATTTAGTAATATATCAATGTTGCTAAGTATTAGTATTAATATTTTATTACATATTGTCATTATACTTAATATAGGTATATACTATAAGTATTGTCATTATTAACATTTTATTAAGTGTAAATACTTTAAAACATCAACTAACACATTTATCTGTCCAAATTTTAAGACAATTCAACTCAACTAAAAATATAAAATCAAACTAGATAGCTAATTCATATAGATATAGGGTTCATAATTTCTTTAAGTCCAGATACTTATAGAAAAATATATAGGGACAAAGTTAAATAGTAAGAGAAATTACTATTGACCTTCTTATGCATAAAGAGTATATTTATGCAATCTATTTCCATCTGTGAAAAATACAGATATATATATACATATATATAACTCTATATTTTGTATAAATATGGATATATCTCGTTATGTATATTGTACAAATAATAAAAACATCTGATAAATAAGAATAAAGCAATAAGGGTGTGTGTGTTTGTGTGTGTTTGTTTGTGTGTAGAGAAAAAGAATTAGCAGCTCACAGAAGCCTTAAAGGTAGAATATTTACATGTTTAAAAATAAATGTAACGGGTATTGTGTTATATAAAGAAATACCATTGATAATTTTTTTCCTCTTGTCTTCTTCCCAGTCCCCATAAGTACATGTGTTTAGCTGCTAACAAGAATATGAATATTTAGGGTGAAAGGAAAGATGGATTAGAAAAGAAAGAATAGGAATTTAAAATAGAGCACTTTGGTTAAAATAATTAAATTAAAATTTAAACCTAGTTGGGTTGTCCTTTCTGAAACATAAAATAAGAAATCTAAAAAAGGGGTATGACTATCACAACGCATCTTGAAATTTTTCTATGAAACAATGTTCTAATGTAAAAAGTTCTATCACCAACCCCTATAGTATAATAAAACATTCAGACACATGAATACAAACTGTGAAATAAACCTGGAGAGGTTATCATTGTAGCATAAATATCAAAATCGTAGGTAAAGGCAAAGTTGCCTCTTATTAGAGTCAGATAGAACTGACTAATTTAATTATATATAAATATATACTTATTGGTTTTGCAATTTTTCATTGTATCAATAGTCTAGAGCTGCATTTCAAGAATTTGCATGACTACCTAATAGTTAATATCTTGACCACCTTTAAGATTATGCATTTAAATAATTATAACCTCAGTTATTCTAATGCTATAGCATTCAAGTGATGTTATTAAATGCCTTCCATGGACAAGAGCACCATATAGTGAGTCTCATTTACTAATATCTGATAATCTAGATTACTGAAACCTTTAATTAAAAACATATTTCTATATAAAAAACATCTATGAGATTAGTAATGTTTTTATTTGCCAGGGAGTTGACAACAAGCAGTAGATGAAAGTTATCTGAAATTCTCAAATGAGCATATTCATTCCCTAGTTCCTAGATAATTAACCAGGATAAACCAAACCCTACCCTGCCTTACCTACCTCCCCTTAAGATGGTAAAGTAATGATACAATAAAATCAAGCCGCATTATGGAGGGAGGATTGGAAGTGGGGGGACAGGAGGAAGAATATCTTTTTCTTGGTTCCACAAAGGGTTGAGGGCCTAATTATTTTTAAGTATAATTCAACCAACCTCTTCGCATGCTTAGCTGCACTGAGTGACACTATTTGTGATGCCCAGTGTGCTGAAACTGAGCAGGTTGCTGTCAGTTTAAAAATGACTATAATAAAAGTGACCATGAAGATGGATCTTGTGATTTTGCGTTTCTAATCAGTCATCTGTGAAGAACACTTTTGCTTTGATTCAGCAGACTGGTGACAGCCATGATTGATAGTGCACGAGGATGAAAAAAGGTTATTAACTGTCTTCCTATTAAGCTCAATGTATTACCCCTCTAGGTGCATCTCATACTTTAAGCTAAAGTACTTACTCAGGTAAGGTCAAGAATGAACTCTATGGAGATGGTATCCATTCTGCTGAAAACGAGCAAGGCATCCTTGCATTGATTTTTTTTTTTAAATTTAGCCTTTAAACCAATTTAATTTCACTATGCTATTAGTTAGCTAAAAAAAGAGAAATATCCTCCTTCCAATAGCACCTATACTGAAAATGTGATGAGAGGTATACAAAATAGTTTTAAAAGTCAAGATTTGAATGTAGAGCTACCTAGCAACATGTGTGTGAAATGTACATAAATCTATATTTAAAGAGATGGTTGTATATTGTATAATCTTAGGACATTTTTAAGAGTAGAGACTAACATAATTTAAGACTAAAAATATATACCTGTATAGTATATGCAAATATTGCTTTAATTTTCAATAATCTATATGTGGTAAGTTTATGATAAAGCAAAAAAAATTTCTAAAATGCTCAAATCATCTATTAGAATACTGAGACATATGTTTTAATTTTAATGTAATGTATAAATATATTAACCACATCATTTAACATTTTTAAACTTAGAAATATTACATGTAGATGAACATCTGAATGTCAATATCTGTTCAGATTTTGATTGGCATACACACAAGTAGTATTATCGATCCTATGATATTGAAAGTTTTCTGATAACTGAGGTTATACCATTAATAATAATTGTTTAATGTCATTTTCTATATTTGTTTATTCTCATTTGAACCAAGATTCTCTGAAAGATACACTGAAAGATTTTTGCACACGTCATATAACTTCCCCTTAAAAACATTAAATTTACAGGTTTGATAACTGGGAAATAATAAATTAGACATAGGCATTTTAGTTTAAATCTATAGTATCGTTTTTCTTCTTATATTTCTCATAATAAATACTCCATGTTTGACAAATATAATGTGAATTAGTCAAAAATATTTAAGGATGACACTGAAGTAACCCTTTAAGCTATAACCAAAATTTCAGCTCTGTGTGCTTGGCAGTTCTTTATTGAACAACTCTGCAGAGTGGCACAGAACAAGAACATGTTAACTAGACTGTTATGAGAGTTTCAATGCAGGGAAAATCACATTATATCAGAAAGTTTTCTCTAGGATATCATGGTCTGTCTCTCTAGTGTCAGTGATTATACTCACTTTTGGTCTGTAATAAATTACATTTTTGAAAACGCATTGTTTTAATATTAAGTTCCATCAACAATGAAGTATAGAAGTGTATCTTTAGAGTCACAAAAATTGACTACCCTACTGTGCTTCATATTGCAATGGCTGTTGTAAGAAATCTTACCAGATCTCTAGTATTTCATGGATGCCAAACATTTAAATACATACATTCTAAGAACTTCTTTATAAAAGATTTTAGATCAAAGTGAAAATTTTTATTTAGTGAATTTGTTATGTGGGATGTATTTAAGGGTAGATTTTAGAAGACAAGATTTTCTCAATATGCACATTAACTTAATTATTAGATGGTTTCTCTTTATATCATATACAACCTCAACAAACCTGTGTGCTCTGAAATTTAGAAATCAATGACATAAGTGATAGAGGGGAACCATGTGGTCATATTAGAATTCTATATTCTTAAACAAATAATTATCAAAGGTTTCACAATGAAATTTTAAGTTCACAAGAAATGTGCTGTATGTTTCTCAAAAACATTGTCTGCCTTTAACATAAAAAAGAAAAATACAATTTCAACATATCATAGGATAATTAACAAGAATCTCTGAAATATTAGAGAAATTTCTGTCTTCTTCCATCTGATTTAAGCTCCTTTAGGAAAATGAGGAAATAAAAAGGCTGAGTAGGCCCAAGAGCAACTTTGAGATGTCCTAGTTACACATTTCCAAGTTGTCTCTTCTAACTCTTTATAAAATCAAGATCTAGAACACATAACATATATTTTATGAAAGAAGAAGGAAAAGGCAACTTCAGATAAAGTTTAGGTCATCCAAGGCAGTCAGTTAGCACAGCTGAAATTAAGGTTGAGCCATATTTTTTTGTGGAACTCAACATTGCAGAAAAAGTTAAAAATGCAACACTTGTTTTTAATCCTTATGGAACTCCAGAAAAGAATGTTGCATTAATGTTGTTCAGATGAGTGTTAGGACTGGTGAAAATAACCCACACCTTTGTGCAAATGCCTTAAATTTGATCCTGAAGCTATTGTGACTTGGTCTTATAGATTCCTGGGGCACAAGGCACTTATAGTACAATATCTAGGACTTTGATTACATTTAGCTGGAAACTCTTTTGCTGTTCTTTCAATCCCCTTCTTATTTTCCTCCTCCTTCTCCTCCTCTTATTTCTCCTCCTTCTGCTCCTCCTCCTCACCTACTAGGACACTTAAGGTAGGGTTATGAATAGGGTGATGCACATCTGTGTAACTAAAACGTGGAAGCGGCCAGCTGCTGTCCACTCCCAGACTGTGTACCTGAACATAGTGGCCACTCTGCTCTTCTGCCCAGCCCACTCCTGCCTGCAGTGTTGCTGCTGTCACGCCAGCCGGTGATTTGATAGGCTTGTCGGGTTGCCATGGTGTTGACTTCTTGCCTCTGAGGAGCTGCCCAATGGCTGTAGGTCTGGGATTAAAGCGGGAAGAGGCAGCGGCCACAGCAAATTTCAGCGGCAGCTGCAGCAGCTAGAAACAAGAAGCAGAGGACGAGGTCTTTAGACTGCGCTCCCCTCTTGCAGCCAGGGCTGCCAGTGATAGAAGGAGGAGAAAGAGGGGAAGGGTGAAATAATGACCCCTCGAAGCCATAGACACAAGTAAGGGGTTGGAGACCCGCTCAGGAGTAACTCATAAGCAATCTGAATGCACTAAAAGGAAAAGTCTTCCAGAATTCGTTATTATTCACACAAGACATTACGGGGTGGGTGGTGGGACTGAGAATAATAGGGTGTTTAAAGGGACTTAAGTAGGTGATACTCTTTCCCCTACACATATACTCCAACCTTCACTTGGGCAACGTAGTAATTTGACAAATAAAGAGGCACTATAAGGAGAACTTTAAATCTTGAAAACTAACTCAATTCGAGAAGAGAAAGTGCAATTAGACGGCAACCGAGTAAAACCAAACAGTTCCCTGGACCCGCGGGGGCGGTCCGGGAGGGGAGAGCCAGGAGTAGTGCATGTGCAGTGCACAGCCCCAGACGGAAACTGTAAACTAGGAAATGAAAGGGAAAGAAACCGCTTCTGTTATAAATTAGTAGGTAGGTGAAGGTTACGCAAAGAAGAAAAGGGAAAGTAAAGCTGTTAAAAGAATAGAATAAAAGCCCTGAGGGTTCAACTCGAAATCCCCCCCTCACTCCCCAATCCAAGGGGAGTAGGAGGAGGAGGGAAAAAGTGCATTCTGGTGTGATGAGAACTCTCTGGAATGTCTGGAGGAGAGGATAGAAGTGCGAGGATAAGAAGACCCGGGTGCTAAATAAATGGCAAAAGGGAGAAATGAAGGAGGGGGAGGGTAGGAAAGAACTATTCAGCGATTCACCGGAGACGTTCAGAAGGGAGATTCCAACAGAAAGGAAAGACGTACAGAAGTTCAGACCTGTAGCATAAAGGGAGGGGGAACAAACAAGAGTCAGTAGAGAAAAGGAGGAAAAAGGTGTGTAGTGTTCGGGAAGAGTGTGCAGGAAGACAAACTGGAAGAAGCAACTGCTAGGACCAAGGGCAAAAGGGGCAGAGAATTGTAACCACCTAAGCAGGGAACGAGAGCACCTCGGGACAGCACCCGCTAGCTGGAAGCCAGGTGCCAGACAGCCCGCGTCCTGGCTCCGGGCGATGCAGGGACTTTTCTGGCCATGAGAAGAGCTGTTCACTGAGCCTGCAAGAGTCACGATTCACCGCGAGTCCCAAACACACGCCTCACTAACTACTTTACAGCCCCTTGCATTGATTTTCTTTAACAAATAAACATAATGCCCCCTACAACACTTCCTCTTGCTGCGGCTGGAATGCCATAAGCTCTGATTGCTGCGTTTCTCCAGATAGCAGTCTCCATATCCCCAAAGAAATTGTTTTCCTTCACTTAAAAGATCAAATGTGGGATCACGTTCAGACTTAGGGAATCTGTTTGTATCCCCCACACCTCGTTTAATTTGGGAGCCGCTTTATAGAATAAGTAGAAGACAGGTCTAGACAGAAGTTTGTAAGCCTGATAAGACCTACTGACATTTGCATATGAATTTTTTTTTTGCTAATAAGAAGTAACTCAATCTAGAAAGAAAATGCCGACAAATAAATTGACTCGTTTGCAACTGCAGGGAATTTAATAATCGTCCGACAGCCAGACCTAACCCTTGAGTTGTCTCTATAATATATATTCTTTTAAAATGAAGTATTTATTTTAAAGTAGTCCCTCTACTAGAACCGTTTCTGCTAGAGGTTCTTCCATACATGTCAAAGGGTTGTTGAATTATTCATTATTGTAATTACTATCATCATTGTCATTATCCCTTTCCATGTGGAAATAATTTTATTATCGTAATTTGATATCTGAAGAATTTCCTGTTAGTCGTTTGATAATCATTTTTTTTCTGCTGAAAAGAAAAGTTTTGTTTATAAATGAGATAGAGAAAATGCTTTAAATGCTTTGATGTTTGCTATAGATTTCCGTTTATCTAATCGATCGGAATGCCAATAAAATCGATTAAAGGTTTAGTGTTTTACAAACAACCATTTTGTGCTTTTTGATTTTATGTTCAGAATGATTTTAATAAAGCTAATGTTTTCCTTTAACATTCTCCCTTTAAAACCCCAAATCTTTGCCGTTTTTCCTTTTATTATTAGAAATTGCCACTTAAAGTTCTTCTAATAAGAAAATAAAAAATATATAAGCAATGGTTGCAATGGTTAAATTTCATTCTCTTGTTGTTCAAGGTATTTAAATAAAGCCCTTTAAAATCTTGGTGAATTATATGCGATCATTCAGTGATTGCGGAATATTAAATTAAACTTAGATAAATCCGCATTGAAGGAGGCAGCACCCAATCCTGAATTTATTTCCCATTTTCTCTAACAGCATCACTGCGCTCCTCTCTTTGCAATGACAATGTGCCAAATCTGGGCATTTTGAAAACATTTTCCATATGCTTTAACAGGGGACTGATAGACAAAGAAGAAAAGGAGATGATCTTTTTGCTCTGAGGTATATTTTCTTTAACCTTTTTCTCTTAGATTTTCACTGATAGTCATTTTAATGCAAAAGTTTGAAAATCATTTCCTTTTTATTTTTTTTGCCTTCACCTTTTTCTTTGCCTGTCTTGTAATTTAGTCCTGAAATGTACTTTTGGTTACAATATGATATAAAGCTGTCATTTCTGTACCTTGGCAAGCAAGATTTGTTTCAAAATCTTTGATTTAAAAAATTATCTGCTAGCTGCCTTTTGTAATTAAAAAAGGATTTAATTATACATTTTGTAACTTAGATGGTTGTTTGTTTGCTGTTAGATTTAATAGTGCTCCTGTGTCTAATATTTAGGGATGTTACAAACAGGGGTGGTGGCTTTTCCTCACTCTAAAGATTTGTACTTTTGTCTTGGAGATGTGGGTATTTGGATGAATGTAATGTTCTGTTTTAAAATAATTCTATTCCATGGCTGGAGTCTACTATGTTTTCTATACAGCATTTTGTTAACTTGATATAGATGTTTTAGGTTAAAAAGGATCACAAATCTATGTTCTATTCAATGAATTCAGGTATTATTACTTTCCCCCCTGTACTTGTCTACCTTTCCCCACATGTATTGTTGTCTCCTAAAGCTCTTCCCCTGAAAAAATGTAAGCTTTTCCTTGGATACTCTTGCTGAAAATATTTCCATGTGTTTTGAGAAGGTTGTGCTTGTGATCCTAGGTTTGGGTGGTGTGTTTGTGTATGTCTGGGGGAGGGGGCACAGAGTGATGATAAGGAGTCCTCATTAATTTGCATAAAAGCTCAGGAAGTGCTTGTGAAGTTAGTGAAGTGCTTTTGTTTGGGGAAAGCACCGCTTGATTTTGTTTATAAACACTGGGCTGGTTGCCTAGAGGGAAAGGAGGTCAAAGCACTGTCTGAGCCCTGACCTCTGAAAGGCCAGAGGGCTTCTGACTTTTCTCTTTGCCTTTCCCCCATTTCTCCCCCTCTCTTAATTCATCCCTTCTTAGACCTTCTATAACTCCTCCCTCCTCCGTATTCCTTACCTTACCACGTTCTAACTTTACATAATAAACTGTTCCCCCTCAAAAAAAGAAATGGTAAAACAAAATCAGGTTAGAGCCTCTGGGGGGGTGGGGGGTGTAGGAAAAGTAAAATAGATTTACTCCAAAGTTAAAGTAAAAAAGAACTTAAGTATAGAAAGAGAAATATACAAGGATATGGGTGTACAGAGATAAAGACCTGAAACTGGAAGGGGTATTTTTATGATTAAAAAAAAAAAAGACCACAAAGGAGATAAGAGCCAGGTTGGGGGAGGGGAAGGAATCAGCAATGGAGGGATTTAACTGGCCACAAGTATAATACTACACACAGGGTACACACTCAAAATACCTTTCCTTTTTGAATTTCATTTCATCTAGCTCACTCTCACCATCAAGGAGAGTGTCCATTCTGGATACTAGGTCATATTTTAAATATATTCCTTCTTTTTAATTCTCAAGAAAATGTACTTTTTTTATTCATAGTAATGAGATTTGGTGCTCTCCCACACTATTTCTTAAATTATTTCACTGTCAATATAATGTGTTTGTGACACCTTCCCCAATAAGCCCTGCACTTTTCGATTTCACTG
Organism: Galemys pyrenaicus; assembly: GCA_019455555.1. Lineage (NCBI taxonomy): Eukaryota > Metazoa > Chordata > Mammalia > Eulipotyphla > Talpidae > Galemys > Galemys pyrenaicus. Next base: position 6,068,151 of record JAGFMF010011568.1, read on the forward strand.
TCAAGTTCATGTCTCTGCCTTAAAACACATACACTGCCCCCCCCCCACACACACACACCACGACCAATATCACCTCCCAACTCACACAAAATGACAGACATTGGTATCAGGTTTAAGTTTGTTTTGGAAAGGAGTTGCTGAGTTAAACAAAAATGTTAGTTAACAGACTACCTTTGTTAAATAGTCCCCTGTGGAGACGACCAACAAAAAGAGGGAGGGAGGGGGGGGGCTGAGAATCTGAAAGTGTCTATGGTGAAATAAACGGTTCCTAACGCTGAAATCTTGTAATACCTCGTTTCAAACTGAGCTCAACTATAGACCCCGGAAACGCGGTCTGGCAATCCTGTCCCCTTGGGCTGGGGTTATTCTTGAGCTGGAGGGACACAGAGAGGGAAGTGGGGTATTTATTAGTGAATTGAGGTAGGTAGGGCAAGGAAAGAGGGTAATAGATGGCTGAAGATTCCTCAACCTGATTGTGGAGCTCAGAGGATCCGCGGCATAGATTTGGGAAATAAAATACACCGAGGAAAAGTCTAGAAGTGGAAATTACCTTTTGTTTCAATGTTAATTACTCCTTGCTTCCAGCACTCAACACCTAACCACCTGGTATCGCTTTGGGGTTCTCTCCCTAATTCAGTGCTCAGTGTCAAGGTTCGAGCGCTGCAGTGGGCTTAGTTCGGCTGGGGTATCCCTGAAAAGTGCAGAAGAGGGTCTAGGGAAAGTTCTTGGTGCCGCAGAGAAACCTTTGCTCCTTTCACTTTGAAATAAAAAGTAACCAAACGCTTCGGGAAGACTGCGGCTGGTTCGCGCAGATTAGGGACTGCGGAATGGGAGGGGGCTGGAGCTGGGGGAACAGGGTCAAAGGTTGACGGCTAGGGGTCCGCAGAGACCGAGAGGAGCAGCTGGGTTTCCTGGAGCAAGGGGCCGAGAAGGAGGGTGCTAGGGTCCTCGACACAGCCGAGCAGCGCAGAGGGGCCGGGCGGATCGTGCCCGCGCCCCGGGGGCAGCCCGCAGGCTGGGCTCCAGCTCGCCTGCCTCGCCGCGCCCCAGCCCACGGCGTCGCGCTCTGCTCTGCCAGGCCCACCCCGCGCAGACCTGCCGCGGCTTCTCCCCAGCTCCCGGCTTTGCGCTGGCGCGCTTCAAGGCCGAACCCTGGAGGAAACTCTTGACTCTCTGCTAGCCCCTCTCTGCCCCTTCCCCTCAACCCATTAACCCACGACCCCCACCTCAGCGTCTCTTCTTAGGAAAGAGGTGAAAGAGGCCGAGAACGAGATGATTAGAAAGAAAACACACACGTTAGGAGGGAATACTTGCTGGCAGAAAGGATTGAAAAAGTGGGCTCCCCTCTTACAAATCCTCGTTCCTTTTGTTTTCTTAGAATTCAAGAACCGCTACCCCCTCCCCACCCACACACATACATCACACTACACACACACACACACACACAATTTTCCAAGAACAGAAGGAGTTGGGGGACGTAGAGGAAAAAATAGCCATCACATTTTTAAAATGGTTTTCCTGATTTGACGTTTGGTGTTTTGACATTAATGACATTAATGTTATTGATGATGTTTCGGGGGAAAAGGCAAAAGAAATAAAGAACTTAAAAACGAAATGATCATCATTTCCCTATGTCTTCCATGCCAGAAATAGACCCCTTTCTTCACCTGAGCCTGAAACAGACTTATTGTTCTCAGGTGTTTCCTTCATCATATGCATTTACCCGTCTGAAATCGCAGGAAATGGTTTTTCCATCAGTGAGCTTGTACATAGAACCCTCTCCCGCAAAGGGCTTGATCTTTTCTGATTTGAACCTGAAAGTTTCCCTGCTCATTTCCCCTCAATCTCTTTAAAGCTCCCCACCCCATTCCCCACACACACCTCAGATAGTTTTTTAAAGCCAGAATTTTTGCTCTCTGGGGTGTTTTTCGATAAACAGTAACGCTACATAAACACCTTCTTCACTTGCAAGTTACATAGAATTTAAATTTTACCCTCGTGGGCATGTATGTTTCTTAAGGCACATAGACAAGCCCCACTGAGGTGCAAGCAGACACCACTAGCACACTTGTGATAACAGTTTCTGTGTAAAGGTGGGGTTGTAAACAAAGTAACTTAAAAATAATAGAAAGTTGTCCACTTTGAGCAGATGTTTTTTCCCAGACAAGTTTGAAAAGGAATGGAGTCTATGGAGAGGTGGATAATTTTCTTTCTGTTCAGGTCTAGTAGCATTGCTTTCTAATACATGCACTGACTCCAGATTCCTAAGGTGGTGATTTGCTTGCTTTATTTTCCATCTTAATAAAGACCATATCTAAGTTTTATTCTCTACTCCAAGCCTTTGGACTTTCACTGTAACCTTAGTCAGCTGCTGTAGTCAACCAGTTTTCCTGACCTGGGCCTAAGTCTGCTCTTTTGAGGACTATACTTTTATGTTCTCAGGTGTTTTGTTTGCTTTCTAATTTCATTTGCATCTGTCCTAGGATTTTCCAAATGTGCCCAGATAATGCCAGGTTTCAGACCCAGAAAGACACATGTTTGTAGCCTCTGTTCCTAGTGCTTGAGTGATAAACCTTTCTGTTGGTATTTGGTATATTTGGTGCTTAAGGCCTAAGACAAGGTTTAGAAGCAGATCCTGGCAACCCAGAACTTCAAAGGCCTGTCAACTCAAAAGCAGCTGATGCCTCACCTGTCCAGGAAGTTGGGCATTGCAAGTATTTCCTGTTTTTAGCTTTTTTGATTTGTTATACTCACCTTCTCTCTAGAATCCCTATTTTTGAAATATTACATAGAAGGTGTCTATTTATGACCTGTGATTTAATAGTGTATCAAGATGCTATCTGAGTAGCAATGGATATATATATATATATTCCATTTTCAGTAGGGGGTATTTAAAAGTATGTCTATTCCTAGTTTTAGTTAATTATCTTTTAATGAAAGTGTCACTCATTTTCACATCTGTAATATTGGAAAGAGATAATTAGATTTTCAAATGAGAATCAGCCACCTTAAATTTTGCACCAGAAAATACCAAGTATATTTCATTCTAATGAGATCTGTAGTGGGGTTTTAAAATTCATCATAATGTGCTTCAAGAAAGATAATTCAACGGACTCGCAAAGATGAAAGGTTTTTTTCCTAAGTCTTCTTAAAGCTATTACATTGAACTTATGCAATTCTGATAAAATATTCAAAAATATTACATAAAAGCTAGAACTGTACCCCCATCATCACACCAACCATACTTACTCTCATTTGAAAGTTTACTTTGACTAAACTAACTGCTCCATCTTCCATGCCCTGATTGTGCAAGAGAAAGGTACTTATTTAAATTGAGTGACTACAGATCCAGGGTGCAATTCCTTCTTCGAAATGGGCTGGGCAGAGTGGTGTTTGCACACAGCCAGGCACCCTTTATTTACATATATCTGCATATTTGCTCAGAGCCCCGCATTTTACTATTGAAGTGCACTCTTGTACATAGCAGGATAAACTCTGCAGAAAAAACTCTCCATTACCCTAACTCATATTTCTGCTCAAAGCCCTAGTAAACAAATCTCTGGTTCGATAATAATTACTTTGCCTCATTAAAAGAAAAAAATCTCGAGTGGTTAAAGGGCATTGCTTTGGCGGCATTTGTTTTATCTACCCCCCATCCCCCTCCCTGCTTATTGCGTGTGTGTGTGTGTGTGTATGTCTAATGAAGTTTGGGAGTCGAGTGCGCAGGGGCGCGTGGGGTGCGAGCCCCGGAATCCCCATCCCCTGCCTTCTGCGCGGTCGGTCGCGGCGTGCCGGGTTCCCGCCGCACACTCAGAGCCTTGGAAGCCGTGAGGCTCCCGGGCTGCTCCGAGTCGGGGCTGCGCGTCATTTGCAGTCTGGGGAATGTTGATCACCTCACTAATTACACCTCTCTCTCCCCCCCCTCTCCCTCTCCCTCTCCCTCGCTCTCCTCTCTCATTCCCAGAGTGCATATCGGGAATAGACACACAAAGACATGCGCACTCAACTTAATCAGCCATTTTTTTAAACAGGGCTAAAACGATAATAATTAGCAGAATAAAGACATATCGGATTTTCATTTCCTTTCCTCCTTTTCCCAACCCCTTCACAACCAAACAGCGAGACCGCGGTCGGCACATGCTTTAACTCCTCCCGGACCCCCGAGGACCGCTCCATGCCCCCCACTTTCTGCTCCAGCGTCTTTATTTTCACCCAATAAAGTTCGAGGATTATTTTTTTATTTTTTTTATTTTTTTTTTTAATGAACCCTCTCGTTTTACTTGGATGTGATCAGCTGTAAGTAAAATAAAAGCAAAACAAAAAAGAGGCGAAGATCGAGTAGGAACTGCAGGGGAAATGGAAAGTAAGTTTTTTCTTTAACTTTTATTGAGTAGTTTGTGTTAAATTTAGGTCGAGTATCGATTATCTTTCCAGCCTGATCTTGCACAATCTTTGATATTTCGCTCCCTCTCTCTCCCTCTCCACCTCTCTCCTCTCTGCCCCTAGCTCGCTCGTTCTCGCTCGCTCTCTCACACATCCCCTCATCCCGACCATCTCTTCCGCTCTGCCCCCCTTTTCTATCTCTTTCCCCCCTTTTTTTGGCTCAAAGATTTGCTCCGCTGAGGGAGGGAGGGGGCATGAGGAACCTGATTTTCCACTTTCTTTAGGGGGCTGCGTTTTTCGGGCTTTAACTTTTGGATTAAGAGCGGATCGTCTACGTTCGGCCGAGCAGTTTTCTCTCCGTTTTTCCTGTCTTTTCGGGTTTTGTCTCCGCCGCGAGCCTGGGGCTTTCTGGTGGCGCGGGGAAGCTGTCAGCTCCGCAGCTGCGCGGGCATTACCAGGGGTCTCCAGTGCCCCGTGCCCCTGCACCGGGATGACCCTTCCTTCGCACCCATTCTCCGAAAGTTTAGACCTTTCTAGGTGGGGCTTGGGGCCCTTCTCCCCCTACTCTCTCCTAGCCTTACCCCTCCACCCCTTATTCAGACTCGCTTCTCTTCCTTCTCTTACCACCCCGCCTTCCCTTTCTCAAGTCTCCGAAGGGCGCTTAGAGCGCTGGGCTGGCGGAGGCCAGAGGTTCTGTGCGCCCTGGACAGGGAGTTCCAGGAAACTGAGGCACGAGCTGGGATGGGGCTGCAGGTAGACAGCCGCTCGCCGGAGCGGGCGGCGCCGGGCTCGGCCGAGGGCTGCTTTCCGCAGCGCGGACTCGGGCGCGGGCTAAAGCAAAGCAGGTCCGTTAGGAGGCGGGATCGCGGGGCCTCGGGACTGCAGACCGAAGGAGGCGGTCGCTTTCGCTCCCGGGCGTAAGTTAGACCGGAGGATAGATGCCCGAGACTCGGGTTCAAGAATCTTTTCCTTTCTTTTTGGCAAAGGGCAAGGGAGGTGTGAATGAGTGTATTGTGTAGTGTGTGTGTTTGTGTATATGTGTGTGTTGGGGGTCTGTGACCGGCTACGAGAACTGATTTATTCGCCGTCCCCTCCACCCCCCCAAAGGGGTTCCATGTCTACCAGCGAACTTCACCTTCTTCGCCTCTCTGGGCATCAAGTGCGCCTTCCGGCCGGGAGCAGCTATGGGAAGAGGGACTGGAAGGCGTCGGGTCTCTCCTTCCTTCTACTTCTGTCTCATTCCCTCCTCCCCCCATTCTGTCTGCTCCTTTCTATCGGAAAAGAAAATAAATTTCATGGAATTGTATAAAGTTTCCCTGCCGATGCCCAAGTTACAGAGGCTTCCCGTCCTGTCCCCCTTCCCTCCCAGAAGACGGTGCACTGGTTTGTATTTCTTTTGTTACCTGTGATCCGGGCGGGGGGCTCCTTTCGGTTGCTTGGGCAGGGGTCCGGCCCAGACAGGAGGCTCCAGTGGTGTCTTTGACCGCGACTCCTCACTTCCGCGCGGTTCTGGTGAGGTCTTAGCTACCGGTCGGTGAGACACCCTCCTTGTAGGTACCAAAGGTTCAGATAGCAAACACGGACCCCCCCACCCCCACCCCCGACCCTACTACACATACACACACTCCACACACACTCAACACATACAGACACACACATTCTCACTATACCCCCCCACCTCCAGCCCCCACCTTGACTTCCCTTCCCCCTTCCAAAATAAGCACACACACAACAGCCCCCCCCCAAACCAAACAAAACCCCAAAGACAAGTTCACTGGCAGAAGATGGTGGATTGACACTGACTCAGACAGAGGCAGGTTCACCAGGAAATCTGGCGGTCCCGATTTCTGACAGTTGCATTTCCTCTCCTTGAGTCCTTCCTCCCCCCCCCCCTTTTTTTTTATTAACTCTGTTCCATGTTTAATCAAGGATCATGTAGATGGCAAAAGGAGAGAGGAGGGAG
>JAGFMF010011568.1:6074927-6092427 GCA_019455555.1 Galemys pyrenaicus
CTTTCTTTCTTTCTTTCTTTCTTTCTTTCTTTCTTTCTTTCTTTCTTTCTTTCTTTCTTTCTTTCTTTCTTTCTTTCTTTCTTTCTTTCTTTCTTTTCCCCCCTCTTCTCTTTTCTAACTGAAGAATACAAACAATTGTGTATAGAAATTGTTGAAAATGAAGGTTTAAATACAGGAGGAGATTTTCGGGATTATTTCACTACCTCTGTGACTGATTGTGTTTTAGAGTTTTTCTTCTCCACAGAGGCACATATTAAAGAAAATGAAGGTTTTCTTTTCTCCTTCCTCTTCTTTAAAAAAAAAAAATTCCTTAAGGGAATATTTGATAGTTTTCAACGATTGCGGTTTCAATCAGCAGGAAGGCATACAAAAATAAAAGATGGCTAGCCAGCTGTTTTAACCTTTTGCACCTGGCTTCAGTGTGGGGATCATAAGGTTTATATAGTTATTTTTTAATGGTTTTATGCCATAACTGGAGTGAGGGCATCATTGTATATTTATTCAATAGCTGGTTGCTTTTGGATTAAAAAAGTAAACTCATAGTTAAGTGTTTTCATTTTCATGACAATGAAGATAGAGTCGATGAAATATGGGGTAAATTCCATAAATCTGAAAAGTGAAATGTACCTAAGGAACAAAGAAAGGTCAGGTAAACCAGCTGTGTAAGTCACAGCAATAGCACCAACTGTGGGGTCAGACAGGGAGAGTGGACTCTGGGTCTAGGAAGTGAAAGTTTCCACTTAAAGTTAAAAATGAAGGAAACACATTCAGCTCTTTTGTAATCTTTTGCAGTTTTTAGCAGATGAGCCCAAATCAGTTCATTAATTTTGAGCTAGTTGGATTGTTTTAAAAGGTGCTACACCAGCAAAGGAAAACATAAAGAAGGCTGAGAAAATCTCAGTTTAATATTGCAGAATTTACTGCTTCCATTCTGACCATGAGCCTAAATTTACACAATGAAATTTGATTATCTCTAATAACAATATTAGATCCTGAACTGGATGGATGAGAATTGAGGTGGTTTTGTTGATTGCAAGGGTTTAATGTTGCATTTCAGAATCTGATGTGGTTTGGCCTCCCTTCCATTAACTGGAAAACCCCTGAGGTTTTACAATTATTTCTTAAAGATAATACATTTAAGATTGCATTGGTAGGCTGAGGAAAAGTCATAAAGGCAAGAAGGGAAGCCCTTAATAACTCTTGAGATTCAGACATGTTCAGCAGTTAGATTGGCTCTGACTTCACCAAGGGTCGACAATGTGTCATTTCCACGAAGCCAAATTGCCCTCTGCCTATATGATATTAATGTGCAAATCAATATTTCAGGGATTAAATTTCCCTTCTTCATTTTTTATGGTTTCTACCTCAATAAGTCTCAAGTCTATTAGAAGAGGCTGGATGATTTAAAATCTTTCACTGCAGAATGGCTTGTCGTAGTCTTGTTTCACAGACCATTTTAGGATTTTCGTTATAAAGACTAAAGGCATCCTAAAGAAGTTCTGAGGCAGTGTAGAGCTAGGCTCAATAGCATAAAGCTCTTGTTCAATTAAGAGCTAAGAGGTATTGGAAATACAATATATATGTGTTCATGTAATATATATGTGTGTGTTGATATATACATTTTTGCTTCTTTTAAAATATTATGTTAATCACCTATTGATTTATTTAAAAATCAATTGAAGTTCCTTTCTTGTTACTGATTTGTTCAGCATTCTTGAGGACTGTGTTAATTTTCTAAGAGTGTGCATGAATTAGCTTGTGGTGAAAGTATTTGGGAGGGATTTAGCAATTTTCCTAAGAAATATTTCTAGAAACCATGCTTGTGAAAGTAATAATCAAGTGTTGTCATCTACATATGTTGTTGTCATAGCTATCATTGCATTTTGTGGTTGAATGATTTAGCAGATATCTGTTTAAGGAGGCCTACTCTTATTTGCATTGCATTTCTTTCTACCACTTAGTAGGCACAGTGTTTTCTTTAACCCTCTTGGAGAAACACAATTGTGAAAGAAAATATGTGATTTGATTGGAAATAATACCAAGCAGAAATTTGGGAGGTCAAAATAAAACATTGTGACTTTATCACATAATCTTGGGAAGGCCTACTGTCTATCATTTGGTGGTGTTTTATAGTCTAAAACCATCTGGACCAAGTTCCGCACAGCTGCACGAATTTCATATGTGATAGAACATTTTTTCCATTCAGTGTGAAATGTTCCTTCCTAAAAAACGTACACCAGACTCGCTTAATTTAGTCTGTTAAAAGAAATACACATGAAAAAGGACAAAAGGCTCTTTAATCTCTGCAAGCTGTTTGTTTTTCTTCAAGATTCCTGTCTGTTTGGGTTTGAAAAGTCATGTTTATTGAGGAGATGATTCTGAGGTGTGACATTAAAATAATATATGATTTTTGGACTGGTGGGCTCGCTCCTGCTTAATTTGCAGAACTACTTTTTATGCCTGTCAAAACACAGTTAATCTATCCTTATTTACAATTAATCTCAATAAAATTAATCTTAACTATGCTTTATTCAGTGGCTTAAAATATCTAATTATATTCAATTAACTGCTGTCATAGTAATTAACATTGCTTAATTGCCTCTGCATATATTTATGTAAAGCTCATTAGGTGCTGCTGGCTCCTTTTCCCTTTTCTACTTGTTATTTTTGCTGTTGTCAAACCATCTTCATCTTACAATGTTTGACAATGTCAATGAGAGCAAATTCTTCTTAATGTTTTCTTGAAATGGATGTTATTGCTTTCCTGTGAGAAGATACTCATTATGAGTCTTTAAAGACTAATCCACCCTCCCTGGCCTTATCCCTGGTCTCTAGCACACTCACAAAATATTTTCTGTCATTGTTGCTAGAAATATGAGAAGCCAGGTTAAGCCTTGTGTTTATAAACGAGGAACCTTTCTGTGTCTGCCTAGAGGCTGTACCCACAGGCAGAGGGTTTTTTGTTTTTTTTGTTTTGTTTTGTTTTTTTTGTGTTTTTTTTTTCTCTAAGACCATTCTAAGGGTTAAAGACTTGGCCAAGGTTCAAACTGAGAAGCGCCCAGGGAAAGTGCATGTGAATATGTACAAGTTTCATGTAATTAGTGCTTAATTATATTAACATATGCAAATTGTCAACTTAGGAGCTTGTTGAGCTGGCAAAGATCAGCGAGGCACAATTGCTATATTGTTCTGAAACAATAATGGATTTCAAGTTGGATTGTGGAAACACATAACTAGCTATCTAATTTAACTCATACCATGGTGAAATTTCATTAGTCTCCATGGAGACTGGTTTAATTGTGCTGACTAATGTTCTGGGCTGCAGAATGTCCTAAAAAGAAAGCGTTGTTTGCCTAATCCACCTTACAATGACACTTGTTTGTACATGTTTCCCTTGTGTGAAAATTTGCATATGCAAATAAATAGTTTCTCTGCCCCATTTGTCATGGCTGTTCATTACCCATGAAGAGGACATTGTTACTAGGCTGTTACTGAGTCTCCCAAGACGGGAGAGTGTCAACCAGTCCAACTACATTCTTTCATAATTTGTTTCTGATTAATAGACCAGAGTGAGTCTCAGTCTCTTTGGGCATCTGCAAAGGGAAGGTCAGTTCTGTCACAGAAAAGAGTTCCTGCAGTAACTGAAGGACTTTTTCTTCTTATGATTATTCTCCTTTTTCCACCCATTGGCTAACATAATCATATTTAAAATAATGTATTCTTGTCCTAAGAATGCCTCCACTAATAATCTCTAGTTTCCTAAAGCAAAAAAGATAGGAAAAGAAAGGAGATTCTGTTATTGGAATATTAATCCTGTTTTTGACAGAAAGGTAAACTGATATAATTGCTTTTCAGTTGAAGGAATGGGGGTTTATACAAGTGTGAAAGCATCGGAAAAGGATTAGCATTTTTTTGCATAATGAAAAGCTCTGTTGAATAGGGTCCTGAATGGCTGACTGAATGACTAAGATGAAAGGAAGATGAAAATGCAGGCTCCTTTTTCTTTATGTGTGTATGCTCTGCTCTCTCTAAAGTTATGTTTGTCCAAGACTTGAGAAAACAAGCAGGGGCTCAGATTTCAGCAACTTTATAAAATGCCCTGAGTTTTTATCATCATTGAGAAGTAATATGTATGACAATACTGCAGCTAGTGGATGATAAACAGAGGTTTATAGATAGAATAGTTTTCAAAAACATGTGAACCCAGCCAAATATTGACTATTGGGTATCTAAAATCCCCAGCACTTTGCTGGCAAAAACAGTTATTTCAGAAAAGCCTGGTGGTATGGTGTGGATATTTAATTTAATTAATTGTTGGAGTATATGGTGGTTGCACCCCCCCACCCCCCCATTGGCTATAAATAGTTGTCTCAGTTGGTAGACAACTTCACTTGGGAAGAGTTGTGTATCAGACTTTTGGCAATGGTAAGTGTTTTAAGTGGCCCATCAGTGGCTGGGAGGAGATAGTAGAAAAGAATACAGAGTTATTTTCTTAGGATTTAACTCATCTTCATGTTATTTTGTAGGTGAATTGTGTATTTCATTTAGAGATAAGTCTTTTTAGGAATGTCTGTACTCTTACACACATTTGCAATAGGGTTTTCCCTTGTCACTAGTTAAGGCTGTAACTTGTTATCAGTTGACAACATGTTCAGGGCTCTTAATAATGTTTCTTCAACCATAATTAGGGCAGTTAAAATACCATAAGTGTTTAAACACTTTCAAAGGTGGGAATTGATTCTTTTGTACATATGTAAATCAACTGCAATGTGGATAGTTATTTGTATACATTTTAAACAAGCGCTTTCTGGTTTGGGGTCACCACAAATGAGCCTTTGAAGGCTGTTCCAGAATAGGAATGAAAGATTCCACCAGATACTAACCTAACTTGTTTTGTTGTTAGATTGCAGTACTTCTTTTCGCCTCATCACTTTAGTGGTTCAGTTGCTGAGGCACTATTAAGATGGTTACATGGAAACTTGGGAAATCAGAAGTGTTTTCATGTAAATTAAAGTAAAAGGGTTGCCTCTTGAGTAGAGAATATTGTAAAGGAAAAGTGTTTGATCTTTGTTATATAGTCACCAAAATTCTTTACTAGAGTCCTTTAAAAAATTTGTCAAGAAATTCTGGATTGTTTCAGAAACTTTTATGGTTAACTTTATGATATGCTTGCAAAAAGTCTTAAAAGAACAAAAAAATCCACATGGAGGCTATTCTTTTACATGCAGAAGGGCTTATTAAGGTATTTCCATAAGAAAAATGTGTTAATTTAAAAAATAAATTCATTTATATTTTAAGACATTGTTAACCAAGCACCATGTGTTGTAACTGGCAGCTTTCCAGCCACCATGGAAGTGGATCACACATGGGTTAATAGCAGCTTATGTGATGTCTGCATTCTTAGGAAATGGGCAAAAGCCCAGGGTATTCTGATATCAAGATTTTAGAATCAGACAGAAAGCAGAATATATGTTTATATGTGAACAGATGGACACATGTGAGAACTAAAAGTGCACAATTTCTCTTGGCACTTGTTTTAGTTATCCCTGATGATATAACCAAGATCTTAGTGTGCGAACAGTCTTTGATGGCTAAGGACGAAATGGTCTTTTAATGAGGGCTCAATGGCATTATTTTCTTGCATAAGGATTGTGCCCCTTGTGATCTTGTTGGATTTGATGTTCTGTTAATTCCCTAGTTTCAGAAGTTCACAAGTTGCCTTAAAAGTTTGGTATGGTTTCACATTTGACACACAATCCCCAATAGATGAATGGCTGTTCTCTATTCCCCTCTTCTTCTAAAGGTTTGGGAGTGAAATAAAATATTGGCATTTTGAGGCACTTTAAAAAGGATATATGTGCATATCTTAAAAATGGCTTTGACATTAAAGTCATATTTTGGCAAGCAGCTTTTCTCTGGTATAATTAGTAAGTTTAACATTTTAGAGATTAAAAACCTAAAACAAAATATAAGAATTTATGCAGCTTGACTTGGTTAATGTGTCATAATGCCCTGATCATCCAAGACAAGTCCTGCGTAGGTATTTTAGTCATTTGGGTCAGAGGGTCATGCACTAGCATCATGTATTTAGAAGACTGATCACATCCAATGCTTGCTTGTCCTGGGGACACAATGGTGTACAGTTGATAATTTCTAAATGGTACACATTATAACACATTAAAGACAAAGTTTATAGGTTCCATTGTGTTCTACTATTAAAAAACCAGAAAATGTTCTGCAAGTATTTACTCAAATCTAAATCATTTTAACCAGGGAAAATTGACTTTGGATTAAAATATGCATTTTATAACTGTCCATAAAATTATTTTCCTTCACTGTAAAAAAAGAAAAAAAGTCCAAAGATTTAACAGCATTAAAATACAAAGGCATATGAGCTGGTATATGCCACCTGGTTGTACTGTTATATACAAAACTTGTAAGAAGAACTATAGGGAGAATTAAAAAATTTGATTGCTTGAAAGAGTAAATTAAAGAAAACCAATCTTTCCCTAAAGTACCTTCATTAAACTTAAAGGTATTTTTTTTTTTAATGTGGATTCTCCAAAATGTAATTCCTAGCACTTCCCCCAATTTATTTGGGAATTATATAGATCTAAAATTTCCTGATCTCAGTTGAGTTGAAAGTGAGGTATGTTATTTGGTTTAATAGATTAAAAATTAGGAGTGTTTATACACACACACACATGCACACCCTTATCTTCTTTTCTTGTGAGTATCTCTTTTTCCCTCTTTAGATGTACTTACAATGATTGTCTATGAAATCTTTCCTTTTTAGGTTAAATTTCTTCCATTTTTTTTTAAAAAGAACTGGACACATGGTTGCAATATAAAGAGGAGGTAGGGCAGTAAGGCAACTGGAAACTATCAAGATATTGAAGCCTGAAAACTGCCTTAGAATTATTAAGTTTAAGCAGCCCATTTGAAAAATGGGGTATAGACAATAAGAAAAGGTATTGTGGAATCACCCAATAAGGTAGGAAAATATCAGGAGAGGACTTCAGATATCTAAACTCTAGGACCAATGGTCAGTCAAGTTTATTGGTTGCTTGGAAAGGGGTATGATATGTGAATGAATATAAAGTAATGGAAATGGTGAGGAGAAGAGAAGGAAAATGCATATTGGTAATCTGTTCTCTCTGAGAGAGTAAGGTCTTGCTTACTGAAAGAAGACAGTATATTTTGGATGAACCCTTGTTACTGTGACTATAAACATTTGTGTTTGTGTTAAGTAGGAGGTTACACTAGGTGCTTTGACTGGTCATAAGAACCTGTGATTCATGAAAGCATTGATGATTTCAGTTACTTAAAATGCATTCCTTGTTTTTTTTTTTTTTTTGTCTTGGAAAAGTAAAGTTTATTTAAGAAAAAAAAAAAAAAAAAAAGGTAAATACTCCCAGGTATATCATACCTGGGAGGGGCAAAGAGAGCTGTCTAAAATGCATTCTTAATAATCATGACCATGGCATGAAGAAGAAAACAAGATTTCTATTCTGTATAAAAGAAAGTAGATGAAGACAATTTTGTGATGGTTTAGAAACAGTGGAGTGTGCAGAAGGAATGCCCCTTAGTTAAAAGAGTTTATCAGATATTATTCCTAGTCTATTTATTTTGCATACCTTTTCATTTTTAAATGTCTCTCTCTATTTTAACTCAGGTTTTAAATATTTGAAAATCTACTCCATTGTTTTTGACAACTAAATGACCAATAGAAATTATATAAGATCTATTAGATTCCTGAGTTAAATTTTTGTTATGGATGACTCTATCAAAATTATTTAATCTTTTTGGACTGCAGTTTCCTCATTTGTATCTCAAAATTGTCATAGAGGTTACACAGGCAAAAGTGTTGTGATTATTAAAATAAGCTAATTATTACCAGTTACATACCTTGCATTCCCTCTTTTTATATTTTCAATAGCTGACTTTAATTTAATTCTCAACTAAAGAGAATTTGATAAAACAAATCTACATAGAGTTTAATAAGTAGAGATTCCTCTCTCCCCCACAAAAGAAGAATATAGGAATTCGGCAATGACTATGCCAAAGAGATAGTGAAACAAGGTGGTGTCATATTTTCTCATTGACAGACACCTAGTTGGCATCTAGTTGGGTAGTCTTCCACCTCATTATCTGCCACGCCATCATCATAAGTTGCATTGTCTCTGAAGGACTTCTAAATGTTTAATGCATTTCTGGGTTGTTGTTGTTTTTTGAAGTAGCAAATTAGAACAGAAACAGTTTTTAAATAATTCAGACTTCAGTCAATCTACATGAACTAAAGATTTCAGACTGTCCATTAGGTACAATAATACAAGAGACCACAGTTCTCATTTCAGTACACAAGTCAACTTAGTCTGCTTGAAAGCCTTTGAATTAAGGGATTGTCCCAAACTAGATTAGATATCACACAAATATCTTTCTACATTATTGACATTATAATTTTGACATGCCATAAAAAGAGTGTAGATACTGTAACATGGTACTCTGCATCAAAATTTGTACCAAGCTGGAAAAGAGGTTCATATTAATAATTCAGTAATAGCATAGAACCGTTAAATTTTAAGGGATTTTATCACTAAGTTATGAGTCTCCTCCTAGTTTTTCTCCTGGAGAAGATCACAGTTCTTCATCTTTCTATAATAATCCTTTAGTCAGTGGAGAACTACCCAGGTTCAAAGATGACAAAAATTCATGATAAATGTTAATAAGTTGATAATTATAATTTTTGAACCATCTAGAAACTAAAAGCTTTTTTAAAATTCTTAACAGCTCATTTGTGCTACATCTAAGATATGTATTTAAAATAATACTAGTATTTTTATGAGAAATATAAGTACATTTGTATTATAATTTTTGAGCTTTGATTTTGGCTTATTCTTTATATATGTTTGAGTCACAATCATTACTAAAACTTTTCTCAAAAGTAAAAGGATGTGCATGTCTGCATTCTTGTTATTTATAAGTGGCCATGGAACTAACCATTCATTTGATTAACATTTATTTAAGGCTAAGCATTCACTGATTACTAATAGAATAATTTTAAAAAATTAAAATCTTAGTTTTTTTATAATTTTATTTTACTCACATAATTTTCCATCTCATTTATTTACTCAAATAAATTAAGACAGTACCTAAATCTGTTTAATCACTGTATTCACATTGATGGACATTATTGGCAAATCCCTGTTAATAAATATCTATTGATTGAATGGAGAGAGAATGATAACTGAAGATATAAGCAGTAAACTTCAGTTTACTAAACAATTGTAATCTGACTTGCCTTCTAAGAATCTAGGTGCTAAAAAAAGATACACAACCTTAAAAACATCTGTCTTAGAAAATTCCATAGGGAAAACTATCTTCCAGTGCAGTCTAAATGGGTTCTTATATTAGAACCATAGATTGTTGCAGTCAGAAAGGATATAGAACAATCCCCTTGTTGAAACCATAAGGAAAGTGAAGTTCGGAGAAATTCCTGGGAAACATCATATAAGTATTGAGTGCAGCTGAAGTGAGATTATATGTATGTGTGTGTCCCTTCACAAATCATTTTACATTTTTCCACCTTAGTCGACTTAGCTCCTCCATATCCAAGATTTGAAATTATTATAAGAATAATCTCTATTATGCTGGAGATCTATATATTTGTGAATTTTTTTAAGTCAATAGAAGATTTTCAGTTTTCATGATCTTAGGACAGGTTGACTGCTCTGGAATTGTAAAGCTCAACTGCTTCAGATAAGACAAGAATTGCCTGAAGGGTGAAAACTTGCAGGAAAAATGGGGTGGGCTACTTAGTTCTTGAAATGAAGCAGGGTGCAGATTAGGAATCATTACGGTTTGCCAGAAGTTGCTGGTCATAGAAGCCTGTTTAAGTGCTCACTGTCAACAAGGAAATCATGGGCAGCACTTAAAGTGGCTCACCTCTGATTTATTCATAAACCTCACACGAGCTCTTGGCTTTGTTCTTGCTCTAGTAAGGGGGACTGATGCCAATAAGAACAGGAATAAAGAGCTCCTTGCATGGTCCAAGAGTGAATAGCACTTTACCTCAAAGCCTGACCTCCTTTCCCGAGGTGTGTTATGCTACAGTTCACTCTGTTTGACTATGTGTCCTCAGATGAATTGAGAAAAGAGATTGTAACAAGTACCTACTCTGTAAACTCCATAGTATATATAACAAGAATTAAGTAACTGGAACTTGGGTTCTAATTTAACTTAAATATTATGGTATTTGTATTAAATAGAACGGTGTCCCTTCCCTTTCTCTATGAAGCTTGAACAGTGTCACACACAATAATACTTGGCA
Source organism: Galemys pyrenaicus (assembly GCA_019455555.1). Classification (NCBI taxonomy): domain Eukaryota; kingdom Metazoa; phylum Chordata; class Mammalia; order Eulipotyphla; family Talpidae; genus Galemys; species Galemys pyrenaicus. The sequence continues at coordinate 6,085,258 of JAGFMF010011568.1, forward strand.
AAATATTGCTTTTTTTCTAATTGGAGAATACAGTTATCTTATAAAATTGATTTTGATCATTCCTCCCCCCAGTAAAATGACTCTAGAGAGATTTCCTAATAAAGGAAATTAAGAGTTTGAGAATAAAGCATCTCCTACACTGGGGTAGAAACAAAGAAATGGGTTTGTCGATTGATTAACCATTATATTAGAGAAGCTTTATTTCTGTCACTTCCCAAATAATGCTCTGCTCCAGTCACCTACAGTGAAAGGAAGGGACCTTTAAGAGAGTCAGTCAGCCAGCTGGTCTGCACTGGGGCAGAGGTTGAGTAGAGTTACTTAAATCCCCAGAGCAATATTTAGTTAATGCTAGTCTGTTTTTTTCTTCTCTATCCTATCCACGGTGGCTTCCCTTTTCTCCTTTTGATGAAGTTGTTCTCTTACTTCTTAAAATGCATGTATTGACGTGAAAATTTCCTCAAATTTTCACAACACATTAACCCAGAAGAGCCATATTAGGGGATAGTGATGAGAGTTAATGATATATCTTTAGATAAAGCCATCCTCCCGTGCAATCACATCAGAGTCATCAGCTCATTTGTCATGGCTGAAGTGAAAATGTCAGGACCAATGAGTGTATGAGCACCGAAGGGGGCGAAAGGGCTTTGGAAGGAGACATTTTTGTGCTGGGAGTCGGCCATGGCTTAGATTTAACTCCAGGGAAATATTGGGATTAGCCCCAATGCTGTGTACAAATCCTTAGCATAACAGAATTAGTTGGCAAAATGGAGAGGTGGGGTTCATGAGGATGGACACATTTCTGGAGACTTGCTCTAGGCTGCAGGCTAGAAAATATAGAAAAGAATGAGGTGATTTATTAACAGTATTTAAAGGGGTGTGTTGTGTATAGTTCATTGATTTCTGCAAGATTGAAGGCATACGTTTGACTTTAGTCAAGGCATCCAGGGCAGGCCTCTCATAAAATATGTGAGGCTTTTGTCTTAAATTTAGCTGCAGTACAAGAATTTTGTTCTTCACATCAAAAAACTTTTCAGGGAGCTAATATGACTACACAAAGATAACATTCAAATATAAAGTAGTTCTGACAATATCTTAGAGTGAAAGTTAATACTTAATTTTAATAACAATAATTAAATACTTGTTGCATTGTTGAATTCACACAAAACCAAGAAGTTAAACTTTCTTTATACAGACTTCACCCTGAAACTTTAATTGAAAAGTAAGTTATTTTCTTTAGCTACAGAAGTTCTTATCTTTGATAGACCAATACTAGCAGATTTATTTCATTTTGGGAGTAGTGAACTGTTCTCTTTCAGATAATGTACCCATACAACCTTTTCTTGTTTAATTCTATTGATTTACAGTGTTAAAGTGAAATAATCTGATACCTGTTTCCTGCCCTTTGAGTATTTGTCCTCCAAGAGGCTGATTAGTTTTTCCCCCAGCTCTTTAGCTGTTTTAAATGTATAATTATCATTGCATGTCATTTGATAGCTGCACTAATTGCTGCCAACTATTGTCTGTTTGCACTTAATGCTGAAACCTGATCAACATCCGCTTTGGTTGATGTTTGGTGGTAAACTTTAATTAACTCTTATTGCATTGAAGAAGAGTTCAGGCTTGGTGCTAACTAATCATTTACCTTCATTATGTCCTGACAGCTCCACTTGTTCTTGGCCCTAATAGATACACCAGTCAGTAAATAAACCTGTAAACCTCATGCCTTGTAGTTGCTCCACACTGCTATTTTGCTACTTAAAGTATAAGATAATTGGGCCCAGATAATTATTTAGTTAGTTTAGTATCTCTAGTTCTGCAGACACTAATCTTAATTGCTTCTTTCATGCTGGACAATTTTATTTTAATAGAAACTGTAGATTTGAGATATCATTATTCCTTCAACATGGTTCCTATGAACATGCATCTTTTGAATCAATACAATTAAGCTTGTCTCCTGTTGGAATTCTTGTCATTATTTTTCCTGAAATACTTTTCCTGTAATGATATTGAAGTTAAAGTAATCAGGTTACCAGCAGATCATGTAAAATTCAACTCAAAATTGCTGGCTGCTTGATTTTAATTTGTCTGACATCAAGTTTGTTTGAAAAGGGATAATATGTGGGTAAACCAAGGAGCTTATAATTATGGTTGACGTTTGTTTGTTTATAATGAAATCTAATTAAAGTTCATACATTTAAAACACAAAAGTTAATTACTGAATTGCTCACTTCACTTATGGATAGCAGTCAAATTAACTTGCAGGTCGAAAAAAAAAGAGCACTTCATAAAAGAAACAGAATGAATAACCTAGCCAATCTTAGTGATCAAACATAAATTTGCCAATATTCCATCCAGAAGAAAACTTGGCATTCTACTTGTGTTCTCTATTATGTTAGTCCTAATGTGGTTTTTAATAGAAAATGATTTGAAATACTTACATCGGATATAAAAAGAGTCTTGTTTTTGGAAAACTCTAAGAGTATTATATAGTAAGAGGCACTTGGTAGTGATTTAAAAATTATGCATATAACTTTTTTCTTTAAAACTATTTTGAAGTAATGTAAAATAACTGAAGCCATTGCTCAGGGAGTAGGAATGTTTGTTGGAATACCTGACCTGTGATTAGTTTTATGAAGATAATTATGGTAGGTTTAGCCTGTAAGGAATGACATTTTAAAAAATTGTACTTACACTTTACACTTATTGTTATATTGCTTATGAGATCATATTGGTGAAATTCATGAAATTCAAATATACAGTTGTTTTCCCTTTTAAATATTCAGTTGTAAGTAGTTCAATGATGTATTTTATACATGAATTGGAAGAGAAGAAAAAATACATTTTTTTTAAAATACATTATCTTCATATTATATCATATTGTGCATGTGATAAAAATATATGTGTGGAATGACTTTCACTAGTTTGGTAAATCTCTTTTTGAAGTCAAACATTCATTAGTTTTATATACCCTAATATACCCAGTTAAGATGAATTTTTAAAATGTTCTTATGCAATCATTTAAAAGCTTTCTCAACTAACTCTTAGATTGTGTGCATGCCAGAGAGATTAGTCTATTATATCTTAAAGAGTAAAAAATATAAAGATATGAAAACTATGGCAAATATGATCTATAAGTTTTAAAAATCATTGACTGTGTCCATGTTTTTCTAATGAAAACTAAGGGGTTTCATATTTAAACTTTGTATTTATTAATGTTATTAACTAAAACTAACAAATACAGTAGGGAATGAGGGAAGAGGTGTCTGAGAAGGGAAAATGACTCTGTCCATTACTGTGATGATCTGTAAAACTGAGTGTAATTTACAGTCTTTTAATATTTCTAGGAAGTATATTTATATGCATTTTAATGTAGTACCTGATTGATTTAAAGATCAGTATTTATTTAAGGAAGAAAAATTAAAAGGATCACACATTCATTTGACTCTAATCCTACTTTGCATAGATGAGAAAAAGAGAAGATGATTAAAATTTAAGTATGACTAGGTCCCTAGCATTCCAAGGTACCTTTTGTACTATAAAGAAATAAAAAATAAAAGGTTAGTATATTTTCGTAGTATTGGCAAACAACAGCTTTCTAGTAATGCTTTAGCTGATTAGGACATCCTTACCCTTTAATGAAGCAATCACTACAAAGCTCTAATGTCAGCTGGAATACTAGCAAAACTTTATCAAAGAAAGAATCAGAAAGAGGCACTGAACATAATTACAGTTCATGTTCTTGTCTCACACCAATGCAACCTATTCATTTTCAATTAAATTGAATAAGAAAATTAGAAATCAACTAGATTGGTTAAAAGTCCCAAAGTTTGTTTATAGAGGCTAGCTAAAGTATTGGGTCCATCTTGCACACTGATTATGAAATTTTCCTGAAGCAAACAAAGAAAATGAGTCATATAATAGTATAATTTGGTTAAGGAGAGATTATTGATTTCTCTGTAAGGAAAGTAGCTGGAGTTTGATTAAAGTTGTAAGGAAAACTGAATAAAATTCCTATTTCCCACAACTAATCAAATTAAGAACTATCTGATTCATTGGTAAAGTGTATCTTTACTCTCTTTAGTTCTCTAACACATAATGTTTCATGACATGTGATTGTCATATAAAGTCCATGTATGTGTAGAGATGTGTGTGTGAGAGCGAGAGCGAGAGCGAGAGCGAGAGAGAGAGAGAGAGAGAGAGAGAGAGAGGGAGAGAGGGAGAGAGAGAGAGAGAGAGAGAGAGAGGGAGAGAGAGAGAGAGAGAGACTCAGGGAAAATAAGGGTGAGAAAAGAGGAAAAGAAAAAGAGAGGGAAGAAGACCACTGAGCATCAATCACAAGGGTCCTGTTTATAGAGTAGTAAATACATGGGCATTGAATAGCTAATTTAGATTTTAATGAGGAAAATGACTTAGTTGACTTGTACATTCACGTTTATCTTTGTAAACTTTCCCTCTTTAAAACTGTGCTTGTATTAAATGCTTAATATATTTAGTTACATCCTTCTATTCAAACTCAATTACCTTCTCCCCTTTGTCGTGACATGGGTGGAAAGTTTTTTCGTGTCAGGAGAGGTCGTCACACATTCTTTTGCAGTTCTCTTCATTAATTCCTTCTTGCAGAAGCATTTTCTCTCGTGCTGGGAAGGTAGAAGGGTGTAACAGAAGAGCCCTGAAACATCAGCAGGAAGCTCTAAGCTGGTTAATGCAGTATAATTGTCTGGACATAGACTGGTCTTTGTTTGTGTGGTTCACTCCGAATCAGCTGTAATTAACTCCAGAGTGTTTCCAGATTGCCAGCAAAGAAAAATTACAGCTTTTCTGTTTTAAATTGTAAAGCTCACAAACATTAACTATGCAGATTGCTTTTACTTTGATATATTTCTATCCTGCAAGCAAAAAAAAAAAATTATTTCCCACCCCCCAACTCTACCCAACTCTAAAAATATGCTTTTGTTAAGTTACTTGATTTCACGTCCATTGAAACATAATGACTCTTTAATAGTTGGATTTGAAACCTTTTTACTTGATATTTTCAATTCTTTGCAATCCTTGTATTTGCCCTCTTTCTTACTAACTTTTTAATAGTGTAATGAGAAAGAAGTTGCGCAATCTTTTATGAAATGCTAAACATATACTAAAATAAGCAAATTGCAGAGAAAGCTGACTAAAGAAAACCACTAGCACCAACTTAAAAGACTTAAGATCAAAGATATATTCTGACGTAACCTGCGCTTCCACACAGGTACTTTACCTGGGTTTTGATATATCAAAAGCGAGACTGTGAGAAAAGGGCAATTTCACTACCCTCTTCTCTTGGTCAGCACACCACACCCTCTTAAAAGCTTCTGTACAGTAGTTTATAATTATGAATTCCAACATGGGTAAAAATGAAGTAGTGATGTGAGCTAATACAGCCTTGTACACAAAAGGTCTGTCAGCAACTGATGAAAAAAAAAAGGTCCAACCAAAAATCTTTTTTTTTCTTTCTTCTGAATTTAACAATAAAGAATTTAAGCCTCAATGTGGCTTTACCGACCAAAGAAAAGAAGCTCTTGGTGTCTGCATAATACCACTTTGATGGATTTTTTTCATCAGTTCTCTGTACGTGGCAACAAATAAACAAGTATAATTATACTTGTGAAGGTCTATTCATTGCTTTGTCAGGATTAGATATATGTGCCGTTTCCACACTGTGCCTCTCTTTTGTCTTTGCCTAACTCACTATGACATATTGATAGAGGATTTGGAATGGGGAAAAGGCCACAGCAGAGACAGTGATGACCTTTTGGAAACTTGATATAATTCAAGGATTTTTATTTTCTATTTTTTTTTTTTTTGGATTTGTAACTTGTTACCAAAATCTCTTGTAAGTGGACAACTTTTAACCTGTTTAAAATGGAGTGAAGACTCAGAGTGTTATAAGATCTCTAAAGAGCAAAAGAGAATAAAAACAATAGGCTAAGGAGCTCATTGGTCTTCTTTCCCAGCACTTAGCAGAGTGGCTAACCTAACATTCCTTTCCCATTATTCTGTCCTCTTGATCAGATCACGTTCTTTTTAATCATTTCACAAACACCGTCTCACTGGACCGTAGAGGACGGCTGGGACAATCTCAATTAAAAAACAGAGGTAAAACTGGCCTCTCTGATTTGGGGTTCTAATGGGAACTTTGCTTTCTGAATGCAAAGGAATTCTTCTATTGTTCAGAAAGCACCCCCCACCCCCTTTCATTAGTCAGACTCCTTGTAGGTGGGTTTGGTCATTTAACAGAGCAGAGTTTAGGCAGCAGTCACTGCAAGACGAAAGCAAGGCAGAAAGAGCAATAAAAGTTCTTTTCTGCATATTGTCCATTAGTTCCAAAAAAGGGATTTACATGATCAAAGTCACTGATCTTGTGAATTATGGAGAATACTAAAAAATGTGTACACATATTCTAAGCAGGCCAGCAGGTATGTATTATTCTGAATTTAGAATTAAAAGTATATTAGGCTTTCTCTTTAGGATTTCTTGAGTACTTTGGTGATTTTTAAAAATAGAATGTTTGGCAGTAGAGAATAGAAATTGGTGAAGACTAAATAGAAACCAGCTTAAGTGCTGAAGCAACTTTTATAGTGAGTTTACTTGTTACGCATTCATTTTGGAATGAATTCTGTGGTTTAAGTTAAATGGTTGTCTCTGTGGTCTTTTTACTGGGACTTATAAAACTTTAGCATAATTTTCCTAAATGGGTCATGTTGATAAAAGGAAGATCTAGTCTGTCATTGATGACAGTGAAATCGCTTAGCATCATTTTTAGTGTCCCTGTACATACTGATCTAAGTAACTTTTGAACAGCACAGAGTAAAGTGATCCTATTAGAATATAGCAGTAAACATTGCCATGGTCATAGTCAATAGCTACATATTAAAAAATCAGATAATAAATTACTAGCTGTATCAATTCAGATAGTTTTCTTATTGTTGTTTTTAGCATGAAATGTAAATCTGATTGTGTAGGAGACTTATGGTCTTGACTTAGTTTCTGATTAATGTTTTGCTTATTGTGAAGAAATTGATAGGCAATTTTGTGTAATTAGGTGGGAGTAGCATAACAAAATATTTCTACTGCATTGCTTTGATCTGTGATGTATTCTTCAGTGGTTTTTTCATAGAGCAATAATATTGTTACATT
>JAGFMF010011568.1:6097427-6133494 GCA_019455555.1 Galemys pyrenaicus
CCCAGAACATAGGCCTGACTGGCATGAAGCTGGAAAACCCTGCTGACCCACAGCTGATGATCAATCCTTTCCAGCTGGATCCAGCGACCGCGGTGGCTTTGGCACCAGGACTCGGTTAGTATTTACTGCTTTTCTGCACCATTGTTAGTTCCTAATCACATTTTGATTTGGCGTGAGGCTCCCAGATAATGTGGTGGGTGCCAACAAATCGGGGACAGTTTACTAGAAGGGACTTTCTCTGTAAGCTGGGTAATGAAGCCATTCATGTTTTGCTTCAAACCTAAATTAACTTCAGGGAGGAAGGAGTTAAGGGATCAAGGACAGCAGAAGTGAAGTTAGCAAACTTTGCCTTCCTTTAGTAGTTTGATTGACAAATACTCATTTGCCATGCTATCATACCTTGTGAGGTTTGTAGCTTTGATTTCAGTGCTTATTCCTTAAAATATCAAACGAGCTTCCAAAGGGCATACCATTACTTTTAATAAAATATTAAATAAACACTTTACAGTCTGTCACTGAAGTGAATTAACAGTAACACGTTACCTTATCCCAGGTATTTAGCAGATTATAGGAGTGCATACAGCATTAACCAAATCTCATGGAGCTTTAAGACAAGTTGTGAAATAACAATTAGTGCCTCTGTAAGTTTATCTAGGCTCTTAAATTGCAAGCACGTGACTGTTTTGTTATGATATTGATCAACTTTCTTGCTCTCGAAAATACAAATTTCAGAATGACATCATGCCCAGTAGGAGTAATTAAAGTTATCTGATGAGGGAATTTAGAAGTTGAAAGAGATGATTGTAATTGATCCTGATTCAATCCTATTACAGCTTTTTATAGTATAAGCTCTAGAGAAAGCACATTCCTTGTCAAGACTTTATTTTACAGATTCCTTTGTGTGTGCTGTTTTCTAGTCTCTATTTTTTCCTTTTAATTTTTTTTCCTGTAGTAAATAATGAGCTGCCGCCTGAAATCCGGCTTGCCAGTGGTCAGCTAATGGGTGATGACCTGTCCCTCCTTACTGCAGGAGAGCTGTCACCTTATATCAGTGACCCAGCGCTGAAGCTATTCCAGTGTGCTGTTTGCAACAAATTCACCTCTGACAGCCTGGAGGCCCTAAGTGTGCATGTGAGCAGTGAGCGCTCTCTCCCTGAAGAGGAATGGAGGGCTGTAATTGGAGATATCTACCAGTGCAAGCTCTGTAACTACAACACTCAGCTCAAAGCCAACTTCCAGCTCCACTGCAAGACTGATAAACATATGCAGAAATATCAACTGGTCGCTCACATTAAAGAAGGGGGCAAAAGCAATGAGTGGAGGCTGAAGTGTATTGCCATTGGCAATCCTGTTCACCTAAAATGTAACGCCTGTGACTACTACACCAACAGTGTGGATAAATTACGCTTGCATACCACCAATCACAGGCATGAGGCGGCCCTGAAGCTCTACAAGGTAAGCAGTGACATACATTTCAGTTGGCACAGAGCAGAAAAGGGAATTAACTATTTCAGAGCTTGGAGCACAAGGATTCAAGTGTAGGGGGATAAAAGGGCAAGGTGAAGTTTCTGTTTAATGTTACTAAACCTACATTGAAATATGTGCAACTGGAGAATTTGTTTAAAAGATTTGCTGTATGTTCCTGCTACCTCTGTCTCAGTGGCCTTGGTCATGTTACTGATTTCCTGGAAATAAGAAAACTTTTCTGAGTATTTTCATATGTAAAATATTGCTTTTAGACTTCTATTATTTATTGGTTATTAAACACACACACACATAACAACGCTCTTGGTTAAGTGTTAAGGATTACAGGGAATAGACAAAAACAGTGCGACCTCCTGAATGCATCATCTTTTATTTGTTTGACAAACAAGGACGATCCAAATACAACAATTGGTGTTTTTTTGTCTCTGTTTCCAGTAGTACCGAGTAAACAGTCTCCCTTAATATCAGTTGAAAACCTTTAAAAGTAAACTTGGTTTGTATTTTAAATGACTTTTCCCAGCTAGAAATGTTTTTATCTTCATCCCCCCCACCATGGGTATGGCATAAAAATATTCATAAAATGGAAAATATATTTTTATCATTACTGGAAAAAACTATGCAACTGTAATGAGTACATGCAAGAGATGAGCACTATTTATTACACAACTAGCCTTGACTTTTTCTAAACCCTAATTACTGGCTAATTTATTTTCTGAAGTTTGTTTACTGGATTGACTTGATTGTGTTGGTTCAGGTACAAATGTAACAGATTCATTTCTATGATGAATAACTTAGTAACTTATTAAAAACTTCTTTTGTCTGGAGGATATTAAAATTCAGAAAATATTGCAAACCATTAGTCATTGTAACAAGCTCTAAATATGATTACAAAATCCATTTTGCAAGTGTTATCTATTGATTTATACTAGAAATCAGTGATAACTAAACTGTAAGGAGCCAACCAGCGATTATAATACCTATGGCTTTCCTAATACTATTTCAAACTATAAGCACAATAAGAAGAACAGATCGCGGCTCTCGATCAGGCGCAGGAATTATTTATTTGGATTGGCTTATCTCTATTTGTTGGGGTTGTTAAAGTTCAGATTCTGGATTGATGTACTGAACATAAAAACCTAAAGATGTGGTGTGAGAATTTGTAACACTGTTCCCGTGATATTGGCATTCTGTGGATCAATACGGAAAGCATTAGATTTGGGTTGCAGAGTTTCCGGGGAGAACAGGTCCTAATGAAAAAATGGAAAACTTCTAAGCTGATGATATTGAAATATTATATAAAGGATTAATTGTATTATAATTCATCGGTTGTAGAGCAACAGTTGATAACTCTTCAATAGTCGACTTTTTTTCTGTTGATACCTGACTTAATAAAACTTTTAGAATACCTAGGAGAAGAAAAAACAAACAAACATTAAGTTTGTATAAATAATAGATCTCGACCCTGGGAGCTATATAGAATATTCATGAACTGTATTTATATTCACGCAGCTCCTCTAACACTTCAAATTAACATGTTGTATATAGAAGATATAAATGTACAAATTCTTCTATTTTATTAAGCTAAAGGAAGGTGGAGTATTACTGCTCATTTTCTCAGGAAATGTTATATAATCTGTTTGATGATTATTTAAACTTGTGTGCTCATTTATATGCTGAGTTTATTCATTCATTCCATGACTGTGGATTGACCACCCACTACTATCTGCAGAGTAGTGCTAGGTGCCAGAATTACTGTTGAAGTTCCTTTTCAGGGAAATTTAGATATTGTCTTTAATGTATAACAACCAGTTGAAGTAAAGGCTTGTTTATAAAGAGGGGTTTTAAAGCAGAGACTTTTAGATCCCAGAAATGTAGGATATGTGTACTCTACCATAAATGCGTCATATAAAAATTTACCTGCCCACACTCTTCTTTGTTTATCCCTTAAACACCTGTATCCTTGTAGTATAATGTCTAAAATACTCAGCAAATAAAAACATACTTTCAACAGATTTACTTCAAATTTAAAGAAGATTGAAGAGATAAATATTTAATCTATCGAAACTTAGGTACTATGCAAATCAAACTATATTATCTTGCATTATCCTTCAAAGAGCATTTATTATTTCTAGTAGTAACTAGAAAAATACTTTAGAGTACCAGTGTGTTGAGGATGACATTTCTAAGCTGATTTACAGAAACTGTGTGAGTTAGATATAGAAGATTTTCAAGTACAGCAATGAGGATATTAGCAAGCTTGGTCGGCTTGTGTCTGCAAATAAAATTGCTTCATATGTAACATTAATTGCTTTTAAATGAGAACTAACAAATTGGTTTGGAAAAAAAAGATGGTTTGTAATATGGCTAAAATATTAAACTTAGACTTAAAATAGTTTCTGAGTTAATGACTAGACAATAATCTCCTATATAAAATTCATTTTCATTAGGAGTTTAATTTATATCATTTTGCCTTGTGAATTATTCAGACTGTAAGAGAAAGTGACAAGTCGCAGTTATAAGACAAACACTCAGCTGTGAGAAAACAGCTTTTCTTTTTATTGACAATATATTGGTTCATAACACTCTCTCTAACTGTGGTTATGTGTCAGTTTGATTTGAATAACCCCCTTTACCTTTTGAATTGCCAACCTGAAGCAGTATTACCGAGAAGAAGTGTGTGTCCTTTAGTTTAAAGGGGTTAAAGGTTAAAGGTGAAGGGTTAGCTTGAAAGCATCATCTGCCTAGCTGCTTAACTTTAAACTGATCAATTTAATGAAAATCTGTTTTACAGATGTTGTTTTAATGTATTTGGCAGGATTTAGGCAGCTTTAACATTAGACGTATGCTAGTAAAAATTATTTCTTTATTTGACCAGAACAACACCTTTCCTTTTATGTTTAAGGTAGAAGGCTTGTGGGTTATGGTATTTTGGCAAAGAACCCAGAGCCAGAATGTGTTGATGATCTTTCCATATGGACTAAAAGAAAAAAAAAAGAGCACCTTTATGTCTATTGCTAGCCATAACTGCAAAAACAAACAAAACTGTACTCACTTTTTGGCAATATTATTTTCCTTAGAATTTTTAAGAAGGAAATATGTTATTGTTAAGAAAAATCATACTCCTTTCTTCAAAATTCTCTGAAGTGCTGAGCGCTATTAAGTTTTGATTTTTCCTCCAGAAATTTTAATGATGAAGTAAAATTGGTCTAGGAAATTAAAACAATAAAATGAAATTGCAGATTGCCCTTAATCTTCTTTTAATGTATAAAGTGAGGTTAATAAATATTAAATGCATAGATAGCTACAGTCAGCCTTGCAAAGTAAAGTGTGTATATATAGTTTTTCAGCTAACCCCTTTACTAGATTTGATTATATTTTTCTAATTTCATGCCTTTGCATCCTCTACAAATTTTTGTCAATTGATATTCACATAGTGAGACCTCAATAAGTATTTGTTAGTTGAATAACAGATTAATGGATAAACTGAAAAATGTTAAAGAAATTCCTTCATTTCCAATATGCTTAAAAAATGCATAAAAATTTGGTTGACCTCTCAAGTGATCCCCAAATTTTTCTAAAGAGTCCAATAAAAAGATCTAATAAAAACAACTTAGCACTACACACTGAAACTGAGGAAGAACAAATAAGATTTGTAGTGATATTACAGATTTAGAGTTTAGCGATATTACAGATTTAGAGTTTAATTGATCCTTGGCTCAGAATGGCCAAGACTTTTCTGGTTAGTCTATTGGTCCACCACCTTCCTAAGCACTCCTGCTATACCTGCATTTAAGCTGCTCTTAGAATATTATCCACGTTTTAAGTGAGGTATTCACAGCTCTACTGGTTCAAAGTTAAATGCATAATTATACTAGCTTTTTTTCTTCCTGCATCTGTTAGTAGTGAAGCAGAATAGTCTGTATGAATTCCATAATGCTGTTTTCATATTTGGATTTCAAATTGGCTGAGAGCACTGAATGAATCTCTTGTCTCCATGGTGAGCAAAGGAACACACATGGGATTTAGTCCTAGGTAACTTTTCGTGTAACATTCCCCCAAGGAACATTTTTGGAGTTTTCTCATTATCCATTTTATGGATGAAGGAATCCGGGTTAAGAACTAAAATCAAGGTGTGGGGGAGGGTCACAGTGGAGAATGCAAGAAGGCACATTAGGGAAAGTATGTGGCAAGGAAATAAAAAATGGAATAATTAGCTTTACCTACATTTTTGGCTTTTTTACTACTAGAAAATATTAACCTAATCACTTTGGAATTAACAAAGAATCACAAGCATTTTCATTTCAATAGGCTTGAATCCAACTTTGCAATTTAAAATCAAATATACCAGATATGTACCATTTCAATTATTGAACTGTCATTGTCCCGGTGTGATGGTAAAAGAGGTCAGGAGATTGTGTGGTACATATTTGCATAAAAGTCATTGTGCAAAAGGAAATTGGAATATGTGTGTGTGTCTAAGAAGCCAAAACAGGTTTTTCTTAATCTTATTCTAGTCATTTGTTTAGATGAAGAAAGCTGTTTTCAGAGATAAACAAAAGTTATTCTTTTCTGTTGCTAAACATTAACCTGAATATGGAAATATTTGCACTTTTTGTATTAGTTTCAGATTTATGTTCCTTTCAAGGTTGAAAGGGAGTGTGAAATTTAATTCTAGTTGCAGATTTATTTCTAAAAAAATAATCACAATTCAGATTATTCTGTTGTATTCTCATCTAAAACGACAAGGCAGAGGTTTGAAAAACATAGTTTCTGTAGAACAGTATGTGCTTGCATAATAATTATAAGTGATAAATACACTTATTAAATAAAGAAGAGCTCATTACTTAATAGCAACTAATAAATCATGGGTTTTGTTCACACATCACAGTGTAACTGGTCAGCTCTATCTACTACGTCTACTTCTGGTTTTAAGGTTGGCATTAGCTGAACCACACCATGTGTCATAACTTGGCTACTTCAGTACAAAAAATGGCCTTTATCACTGCATCCACATGACAACTAATATGTTACATTAAGAAATGAGAACCCTTTTTGTATTTCACTAGAAAAAAAAAAGACCAAAAATCTGCTTATCTAAATAAATATAATGTATATAGATACACACATCAAACCTTAGAGGGATGATTTTAGGACAGGCATTAACAATTTATTACATCCATTTCAAGATAGATAAAGTGATTTCTAGTCTGTGAAATTGTTAACAAACCCAGACAAAATTTAAATAAAGCAGTATGTCCTTGCAACCCTCCTGTTTTATTTTCAGCATGTTTTTCCCTAACCAGGGCTACTGTTTCCCTACACAGCAGGAACATGTTATTATACTTTTCACTCTTCTTCTGAAATCCTTACCATTTTATCTTACTCACCTGGATATTCTTCTCATGGAAATACTCTATGTTGCAAGATTATGTCTCTAATTCCCCAAAGAAAGCTAGCATTCTTTTAATTAAGGTGAAAGAAGCCTTTTCACAAAAGCAGAGTAGTGTATCCAAAGGTGTAAATGACTTTCAAGTCTTTCCCAAGATGCATTTTTTTAAAATTGAAATTGCTTATTCTAGAGGAATTTCTGATAAGGGAGGGGTGCAGTTTTTATGTCCAGGATAGGGGCCAGGTAGGGCAGTGCTTCTCTTGAAAAACTTTCTTTCCTTATATTCTTCTGCGTACTCATGCACCAGCACACACATACTGCATCCCATCTCAGAAGTGCACTAAAAAATTGGCAATGATAGTCACTTCTCTTCAGGATCATGTCAACTCTCATACTCTGTGATTTATGTTACAGTTTTGTATAGCTTGTGCTCATTCTATCTGATGTGAAGTATAGATAGGTATGATTTACCCAAAAGTAGTGAATCACTTATGTATTACTCCCACCATGAGGTCAGTTAGGTAATATAGACAAAGGTGATCTCCCTTTGTGTTTACTTTGTATTTTTTCCCTTGTATTGTAATTACTGTGCTCTCCCTTTGTATTCTTCGGCTTCAATTTAGCTGTCTCTGTCAATAGAGATTGGTTAAAATTGCTGAAATCTTCAAATGGGTGCTGGGATGCCATGTTGTACTGCAGCCAGAGTCATATGTTAACCAGGCCTCTCGCTGCTGAAAGGGTCTTGGCCCAGGGTGGAGTGAGGAGGAGCTGGCATGTGCATAATGACCTCGGTTCTGCTTCCAGAACATCTGGCCTCCCCAAGTTCTACTGGAAATGCTTTACTGAGTTTGCTTTGAGTCTGAGCCTATGTTCAGGCTGAGTTCAATTAGACGTGGAGATTTGTTCATTATTCAGATAATTCAAGCCTTTAAAGTCACTTTTTTTCCCAAATTATCAGTGTATTTCAGGAAAGCTTATGATTATATGATTTATTCAAAAGAAGAACATAGCCTCCTATATATAACTCATTAGGAAACATCTTCACAGATGCCATAACCTAGATGAAATGTGATGATTGGTGTGGACACAAGGGCCAGGGTTCTGGTTGTATAATGCCAATATGGTATTTCAAGTTTTGCTTCCAATAAACATAAAGTAAATAATAAAAAAAAAAACATTTATTGAGCCCTTACTACATACCAGCCTTTGATTCTCTGTTTATTGAGGTTGTGTCCCATTGATGTGATAGGGTACAGTCAGGCTCTCTCTCTAAGGTGATGATTTTTAACTCATTCTGTGCTTCCAGTGTGACAAGGACATTAATAAAATCATAGACTGAATCATATGCCTAGCCATCAAAAGCCTCCATGTTTTTCAACAATGGTTGGTTAAAGGAGTATGAATGGACTCCTGGGACTTCAGCAGATGCAGAACAATATCACCTTTATATCTTGACTTACTTCCATTGCCCTCTTGCATTGCAAGACTTTGTTGATTAACTTAGAACAAGGGTTATGATGAGGATTTGAGAAGAGGATAGATCATTTATTTGGGAATTGATTTGTTCCTTATACATGAAGATGATGCAGTTGATAAAATGCCTAGAAAATGAAGAAAAAATACCTAATAAAAATATGTTAAATTAGAGTTCTAGTCAAACTCTTTCTATAAGTATAGTGCTAATTTACTTTGATTCTTGGAAAATGTCTAAGTTCAATTTGCAATACTGTGAATGAGAGTTTTGCTTAAAGATACATGATTATTACGATCAGTTCTAACAGATAATAAGAATTGTGTGACATTTTGTTTCACTTGATTTTATCTTTTATTAATATTTTAATTGTTTAATCTTTAAGCATTTTGTAGCCTTGAAAATGTTGCTTACATGTGTAAAATATACATATATAAAAATAAAAGTGTACTGAGGCCATGCTCTCAATACTTTATTTAACTTTTCCTTAAGACCTTTCTTTCATTAGATATATTTGATAGCTTAGAGTACACATTTCATATTTCTTATAGTTTAAGAAATAAATATTAAGTTTATATTTTTCCATTAATAAATATTTAAGGAGTATGCAGAAGAAGGTTAGAGTTGAAGTATTATTTGTCTCTGCATATCTGCTGATAAAATTAGTGCAATGCAGGGATGAGGCCGGAAAGAAATGAGTGACTGAATTGGTTAACCCCAATTTGGGAAGAAAGTTTTCAAAGTTTTAAAATATTGATTTTTAGTCCATGATTATGTATCCTGTGGCAAAAAGAGTCTCATTTGTAGGTAGAGCTGACAATTGACTGTCTGTATGATTTATGGTACATTGGAAATAATCTTATTAAAACTATATCTTCTTCTGATGCCATATAGTCTGTCAACAGTGAAGCCATGTTGATGATAACTTGTCCATTTATCATCTTTTAAGATGGTGCTGCTTTTTGAAGAGAGAACATATATTGATAACAAACATGTTAATCTTTTTATGTGTATTATCTCATTTACTCTTCCTAACAGTCGTATGTTTTTATTCCAATTTTGACAATGAAGAAACTGAGATCGAGGGAAGAATGCCTTGCTCAGGTCCTCTCAGATAATAAGAATCTGTTCTGGAGTTCTGTCCCAGCTTCTTCTCCACCCACATCTTGTCTATATTATGAAGCTTTGCTAATATGAAACTTTTGTACTTGAGGATAGGAAGAGAAGGGAGTCTGAAAGGGAAAAAAAAAATAGGGAAGCTTCAGGGGTAAACGTAATCCTGTCTAGGACATACTCATTTTAGAGTACACTTTTATTCTTTCAAGTTAGTAGATTTTCTTAAAGAGACTGCAAAATAGTAGTAGTCAGACCTGGCCACCAGTGTTTGCACACATGAATGCAGTTAGCTAGAGTGATTGATTTATAACTACTGGGTCATCTTTAAGGTGGAAGTAGATACTGCTGGTTAAAATTATTACATGGGGGCCTCCCTGGGAGCCTAAGGGTTAAATCTTAGAATTCTAACCTTTATGGCCAGAGTTCAACCCCTGGCCAGGGAGCTAACCCACATGGCACAGCAGACCTCTCCTTCTGACCCACTACTCCTCTTAGCAGTGAATTTCAGTCAGTCTGCCTGTTCTGCTCCCTGTTCTGTCTCTGATGAGTCCTCTCACCCCGTATCTCTGGCCTATACTCCAGGTATTCTATGCATAAATAAATCAATCTTTAGCAAAATTCTAAATTTTTAATATATTTCCTGTCACAACCAAATTTCACTGTAAGGAAATTTCCTATTACTGACATTTTTGGGTACTTGGTATATTAAATGGAAAAGACTAATAGAATATTTATCATGTTCTAGTACCTGGATGCTCAGTGTTTGTGAATTCAGCACCTTTGGAAACTGCATTAATTCATTCAGGTCACCAGGCTACTTCAGCAGTAATGTAGTAAATGGTACCCCACTGACCTGAGAGAGGGAATGTGCTTCTCTAAGCATTTAACTTACTATACAGGAACAGTCAAAGCACACTATACTCTGCCCCAAACCCAAGTCTCCTCTTCCCTCCTGGCATCCTTGTACCTACTGGAAGAAATACTATTCACTTTTTACTAACTAGAACTTTAAAAAAGAAAAATATTTTTTCTAATTGTTTTTATACTTTTATCTTTCAGTTTTTATTCTGACCCATTTTAGTTATGTTTCCAGAAAATTTCTTTCTACCATATGTTTCTAAAATACCTTCTTCCTCTAGTTCATCCTCAAAATTTTGCTAATAATTTCAGTGTAAACCTGAATTATCATTAGAACTATTTACATTGGCTTAATTTAGTGATGCTGAGGGAAATCTTGCCTTCTTGACTCTGACTACCTAATTTGCAAAAAATTGTCAGTCATTGACATTGCTGCTGTTGAACACATTCAGGAATGAAATGTGTTTTTATTGAAAAGTAAGATTTGTCTTAATTTTGAAGTGACCAGATCTCCTGATATCTATAAATAGTGTATTCAAAGCATGTAAATCCATATTGACAACTATAATGTGCAGTTATCTTTCAAAAACGTTAACCATTTCTATTATTTGGCAGGCCTTAGAACACTAGCATTTGTCCTTAGGTCCTGAAATCATTCATTGTGCAATTGTGGGAAATCAGGTAGCAAGTCTAGTTGCCATCACCTCTGAAAGAGAGTCAGCTTACAACGCAGCTGTTTTAAACTCAACATATATTCATCACTCACCACCTAGTAACCGGGGAGATGACATCAGACTTGGGAAAGAGAAGAATGATTCCTAATTTTACACCAAATAAATATTGCTGCATTTTGAAAAAAATGAACATGCTGATATGCAAATTATGCAAATACCAGATATGTTTTTCTGAATTTGTTTTATTTGGTGAATTTATATTATACAATCCTTGACAAGGGAGAAAACTCCCCCTGTGATATTATCACTACATTTTAAGCAAGTCCTTCAGTGTTTTTTAAGCAATAATTTAGCTAAAAGCTTTGTTTGATTATAATTTTATTAGTAAATTAAGTAACTAAAAAACACATTTGGATGGAACAACTGTTCCATGTTTTTCCATTAGTGTTCTCTGAGAAGATACTCCCGAGTCTCAACCAAATTCCTTAAAAATAGATCTAAGGGCAATCATAGTTAACTTTTTCCAGAGAAATACAGTTTTTGGCTCTTTAAAGTTTTAAATATTAGAAAAAGTAAGATGGACTTTATTAGGAGTTATTTAGTTTCAAAGTAGTCATTTTTAACATGGAAGTATAATTATTTTTAAGTCATAAATTAAAAAAGTCTTTCTAATTGCCTAATTTTGTCAATGTTTATTTAGATGTATGTTTCAAATTAACTATTAGGTATATTTACTTGTAAGTAGCAGGTACTAGGTCATTGTCTTGTTTTCCTTCTTGTAGAACTTATGGTAACCGCTTGATTATACCGGTTTGATAATTTATTGGAAAAACATAAGTACAAAAGTACTTTGATGTTGGTATACGTTTTTTTTGGTATCTGTTAACACTTATACAAAATGTGAACAGTTTAATTCTTTACCAGTGGGTGTAGCAGAATGTGGATATATTCAGGTTGCATGTGTTTGCTGATTAAAAAGGCAACGTGCCAGCATTCCAATTATGTTTTCAGTACCTATCCAGGGAGATCAACTTATACTTATTTTGCTCAAACTCTGGAACAAATTGCATGTGTGTATGTGTGTGTGTGTGTAAAAGAGAAGTGAGAATATAGCATATGAAGACTTATTAAAAAATTGATGAAGATTATAAGTTAATCATTAGTGCCTATTTATTTTGTCTTAAAGCAGATCACAAAAATCTCTTCCTGCACATTTTAAGTGTTCTTGCTCTCTAGAGATAATAAACCTTTGATGATGTTGTGCAAGACTCGTCAACAAGTACTGAAATCAGTTCTGTATGTACACATGACTAATCAAAGTTTCCGAGAACAGGATATGATTCGGTTAAAGTGATAGGTTCTCCAAAAAGTAAATGGCTTCACTATTTTTGGAACCACATTAAGTCATTTTTCCCTTATAAAATGCAGGTCCCAGACCTACCATTGAAGCAGGTATCCTTTTACAAAGACTTGAGCACCAAGTCTTTTTAAAAGTGTTTTTAAAAACAAATATTTCCTTAAAGTAATTTCTACCTAGTTAGTACTTTGTTTTTTTAATCTGTCTTAAAGTCACAATCAACACCATAAAACACTTCAAAGTATCCTTGAAATTCAAAGAATTAAATAATCAGGACAAATATATTCCTAAGTTGATGAAATGTTAGATATGCATAGTGGGAAACAGAATAAAGCAGCAATCTCAGTTATTAGAAATTATATACAGGAAAGTATTTTAAGGAAGCAATTCAAGAAATCAGTAGGAAGGAACTGAAGTTGTGTGCTACACAATCGACCATGTGGACTGTGTGATGGATATTGAGTCCATTATCTTCTGCTTTCCTGCTGCTTCTTTATTCGCAACAGATTAATTGAGGTATAATTCCTAAACCATGCTATTTCCCCATTTGGTGTATATTAATACTTTTTAAATATTCACAGAATTATGCACCCACCACCACAATAGATTTTATAGCATTTCAACAGTCCAAAAATAAACTTCTACCATTAACCCCTCTCCCTCAGTTCTAGCCCTCCCTCTCCCAGCCCTAAGAAACCACTAATTATTTTCTGTCTATATAGATTTACCTATCCTGGGCATTTTATATAAATAGGATCATTCTATATGTGGTCTTTGTGACTGTTTTTTACACTAACCTTAACATAACATTTTTAAGATTCATCCGTATTATAGTTTGTATCAGTAGTTCATTCTTTTATTACTAATTTCCATTGTCTGTATAAACAACATTTTATTTATCCCTTCATCAGTTAATGGACATTTGAGTTGTTTCTTCCTTTTTACTACTATGAGTAAAGATGTTATCAATATCTGTGGCCAAGTTACGTGGATATGTGCTTTCATTTCTCTTGAGGTACATACCTTTTAAAAGTGGAATTCCTGTATAGGTAATTGCTAGTATTATCTTGCTATTGTCAGTCAGTTCTTGTTTTGTTCCTGATTGGTTCTTTCTCTCTTTTCTTTCTAAGGATATTATAATTTTTAATTACTTTTCCCTGTGTTCTTTATTCATATACTGCTTCACTCTGACCAATGAGTTCAGTAAGAAAATTAGTACTAACATTTTCTAGTATTTACTAGGTAATAGATAGTTTTCTAAGCCCTTAAATATATTAACTCATTTAATTCTAATGGAAAGTAGAATTAATTAATTAAGGTAGTGCTATTATGTCCACACTGAAGATGAAGAAATTGAGACAATGAAAGTTTAGTGTATCTAAGTCACAAAGCTGGTGGCAGTGACAACTGAGTCAGGATTTAAACTCTCACTGACTAGTTCCAGCACCCACAGTCTCAAATAGGACACTTGATCACAGTGAAGGCGCTATATATGAGAAGGGTTAATGGGAAAGGAAAGCTTTATTTGTGACAGATGGGGGTGTAAATAAGAGTGTTACTGTAATATCTGATTTGTGAAAAGGACATGTGTCTCCTGAGAAAGGGAGAGGAAAAAAAGAAGTAATGGTGAGATAGATAGAGATGTAGAAACTTTTAGGGAGCAAAGGATGAAAAATTAGAAAATCACTGATAACAGAATGTAGATTTTTACTTCCTTTTTTTGGTCAGAATCTTAACCATTTATTTGGTTCATACTATGTTCTTTGAAAAATCTCTGTGAACTGAATTCTCTAGATCTGTGGGAATAAAAAAATATGTTTTCTGATAAATTTATTACAACACATTTTGTTAGATTAATGTTCTAATAATACACAAGTGTTTGTTTGTCCTCATTTGTTAAAAATACACTATATGGACCCCAGTGTTAAAAAAAGAGGTATAAAGTGTATAAGATGCACTTTCTACCGTCACAAAGCTCTCTGGATTTTAGAAAAAAATATGCAATGCTTGAATATGCAATGTACAATTCCCTTAGGGATTACCCTTGTTAATGGCATTTCTCAATTCCAGAGACTTGTAGGCACATTTTTAGTACTTTATATAACACATTTTGGCATTGTTTACTCCTTGTGTCATCTAGAAATTTAATATCTAGAATTCCTAACTATAAGAAAATTTATAGGAATAAAAACATAAATATACTTGTTTCTAATATCTGATCTTATTAGTCAGGGGTCAAGTCATCTTAATATTTTATCTATAGATATGTCAGGCATCATCCTATCTTATTCAAACAATTGTTGGTGTTATTTAGAGGTTTTAATTTCCAGAGACTTATTGAACTTCGTAGTTTATTGACAAGGGTAAGGTGAGGTCAGAAGTTGGGCGGCCAGTGTTCTTACTGTTAGAACATAACATTGCATAATTTCTTCTGTCTTATGATGAAAAAAGTTAGGGGAATTTATGGAAAAAAACATGATAATTTCCTATATTATCTCATGCGAAAAAGATTTTTGAGCTGCTTTCTTGAGTCTGAAACATGGTGAGACTAAAGTATTACCTGTCTATTCAGCACATCTGTTTGTGAACACAGATGCACTGAATCAGTATGGACAAGGTGGGGATCACTTTTTGATACCTTCTTATTATTTATATATTGGGATAGCATGGTGGGAGGGGTGGAGTGATGTATCAGAAAAACAGTAAAAGGTACACATATCTATCTCTCTGGAATTCTAGGAAAACTTAAGTGTTAGGCATTTTCTTTTCTTTTTTTTTTTTAAAGATTTATTTATTTATGCATACAAGCACTGGGGTACAGGCCAGAGTCATGGGGGGGGTGGTTAGAGGATTCACCACAGAGAGCGGGGAGCAGAACAGGCAGATCAACTGAAGTACACTGCTGAGGGGAGCAGTGGGCACAGCAGGAGAGGTCTGCCACACCATGTGGGTCCCCTCCCTGGCAGGCAGCAGGGATAGAACTCTTGCTGCAGTGGCTGCGTTCAACTTCATAGTGTGTTGCTTAACCCACTGCGCCACCAGGGAGGCTCCTAAGTGTTAGGCATTTTCTATCTTAAGGTATCCAACTGACTTTCTGGCTCTATAAAAAGTGCTGTTTTTTAGCAGGCAATTCTGTGCCTTAGTGAAGATATTAATAATAATAATAATAAAAAACACTCTACTGAGTTTTGTAGATCTTGATTAATGTACAAAAATACTTTGAAAAAAGTATGAGATGAAAATTTCTTATACGTGGAAAACATCACTATTGATAGATATATTACTCGTGTCTTGTCAGCACATGTACTCAGTTGGCATTGCTTTTTGTACTTAGAGATAACGTCTGCTTTTCTTATTATTGGTAAGACATTTTCCTTTATAATTTCTGTAAGTGCACTTGGTTACACTTTTATTTCTAGGACTTGTCATTTCTGAAAAACATTCTTAACTTTATCTCTCCAGTTGGCCTTCAGTAGAAATCTGCTTTGAAGAGGCATGTAGCAATATACTCATCAACTTGAAAATGGGTAAATATAGCTCGTAGAAAAGAAGTATTTGTATGTCCTTTCATGTGCTTTAATTTTAATATCTGTTCTTTCTTAGAAGTTTGTCCACAGAAAAGGATCTGTGTGTTTCACTTTTAAATACAATTTTCAAGTCTGCCAAGTGTGAATTTGTAAATGAGTGGTAGTAAGTGGAGCTCACCACTGAAATGAATGTTAAAGCTTCTGTATCTGGCATTAATTTTACTTTTGCCTTTAGGCTGAGACCACAATTTTTTCATCTATAAAATGGGTTCTGAGTTACCATTATGATTAGAAAATGAGCATTAACTTAATGGTCTTTGATATCTGGTCTAAACATAATCATTTCTGTGGTTCTTAGAGTTAAATTTGTGCTGAGCCTCATCTTAAATTGCTGATGTAGTTACACACATATCAAGTTGCTAGATTTCCATTGTTTTTGTTTAATCCTCAAATATATGTTTATATATTTTTCTTGTAAACAGGAAGCAGAGTAATAGTCATATATAAAAAAAACTGAAATACATCTCTTAATCCCCTGTGCTCTGTTTACTTATTTGACTAATCATTTCATTATTCATTTATTGAAAGCTCTCTCTGGCAGGCCCTGTGCTGGGGAATAAGGATACAGCATCAAATAAAACAGACACAAGGCCTTGCTCTGGTGGAGCTTACAGTTAGTGAAGTTAACAAGCATTAAACACATAATCACATCTTAGGCAATGAAATTGTAATTTACTATTGCAAACAAGTATTATAAGTAGTGTTTTTTAATTTGGAACATACAATTGTGGCATTAGTACTCTGGTAATTTTGTAAATCAAACTCTCCCTCTAATCTGGAGAGAAAGTGAAGAATTTGAATGAGACACTGAATTGAGGTATTTAGAAAAGTAGCTGGAGGCTGAACTGAATTGACTTCATTAGATATTAGCTGTCATGTAGAAAAAGACACTTGCCTTTGAGATTTCTATCAGTGTGCAAGCAGTTGCAGAATCTGAAATGTTCATATGAAAAGACGTTCTAGATATGGCTGCATATCCAGTAGATTGATTTATACAGGGAAGAGATTGGATGAGATGACGCTGACCATTAGATTTCCTGTTGGAAGTTTTGAAACATATTGCTATCTCTGGAGTGGGAGGAGCCTATATTCAAGAATCTCTGTATTTAAACAGGTGATCATGATAATCAGCCAGATTTGAGAATCACTGGGCTAGAAGATTTTGAAGGTCATTGTAGATCTAAGACTCTACCAAAAGAGAGTGGATGTAGGGGTTGTACTAAGTTAAATTCCATATGCATGTGTTCTTCCCAGATTCAGAAGAAACCACGTCTTCTGCTTTCCTTCTGAACCTGCTCTTTTCATGACTAGGTTTTTTTCTAGGGTCTGCTGATATCATGTGTTCTGTCCAAGGAAGTTTGTCTTGCTTATTGTTTTGCCTCTAAAGACAAGATTCTGACATACTTAGGTATACAAAAAGGGGGAAAAAGTCAATTTCATAGGAAAAAAATGCAAACCTTTATACAGAGAATCTTTCTGAATAAAACAGATATTGTTTTGTTGAAGGCCTGGCACTTTACTGAGGTGTCAGGCCAAGAAACCACTTTCTGAGTCCAGAAGTCAGTAAAAAAAAAAAAAAAAATCTAAGGTCTCTGGATTAAATTTTGTAGGAGTATCTATTTTGGTAAATTTTTGGAATCATGCTTTGCCTTATAATGGTTGCAGAAATCCACTCTCTTTATACATGAAGATATCCCCAGGCTGCAGATATATAGTCTATTTTCTGAACAGGAATCTTATAGGTCTCAGGAGAGCCAACTTCCACAGGCTCGCTGGGTTGCATGCTCATTTGTAGCTCACTGTAATGATTCTGCAATTTTTCATTTTCTTCCTATTCTAGGAGAGTAGATTCTGAAGGTTTTTTTTTTTTTTGAGTTTTACTTCACAATAGCATATATTTTCTCTTTATAGATGTGGATATAATTGTGTGTGTTTGTGTATATATGTGTCTGTATAGACTTGGATGAATGTGGATATAGATACATGTGTGTATCTCTTTATCTTCTTTATAAAGAAAATTGTGTAATATATGGACTATAATTTTATAGATTTCTTTTAATAATACCTGAACTTTTCTTCTGTCCCATATATAGCATCTGCTACCAATTCACTGGCTGCTACAAAAGCAACCAGTGCTTAAAAAAGCAAATAAATATGGTGCCCAATCTCATGAACTATATAGAATCTATATTGTCATTATATATTACTCTGGAAAAGTCATTGTATTGGATAACTTGTGAGTGAAAACATCGAACTTTGTTTCATAAAGAAATACCCTTTTTATAGATCAACTTGAAATAATCAGTCAGGTCTCTACTGACCTCACGAGCTATGTTCTTAAATATGGAACTACTGAATACACAGTTGTACATATAGCCCACTGGCAAGATAGCTTGTGTTCTGCAAAAGATGCAAAGAAAGCAATCTCCTTCTTTACAGACTGAAAGGGACTAATAAAATAACTAGGTGGTTGGTTAAAAGACATCAATTATTTTCAGATTTTACTAATGTCAATTGGCTTGATTAGTGACTTGAGCACAACAATACATATAGATCAGTGCCCTGCCTAGGTAAACCCAGAGTTTTTGGTTATTTAAAGCTAATGTTCTGTGAGAACAATTTTTGAGATTTGCACTTCAGGAAAGACAGAGTTCAGTATTGTATGTTCGTGCAGACCAAAGCATTTGGTCTGTTATGGTAGAAATATCATAACTCTCTGTCAGTATAAATGCAAGGATATTTCATAATCATAATCTGTTAATACCAGTTAGCAGTGTCACAATGAAAGAATTAATGGATTTGTATTACTGTAATACTTAAGGAAACAACTAATATAAAATGCCAGAAGACTGAAGGAGTGTGGTAATTCACAGTAATATAATACTGTATACCAGTTAAGGTCACCATACTAGAGACGTTGAGCATACCTTTACAGAAAGCTCAAATGATTAGTTCAAGATATAAAAACATATATCATTAAGAAATACAGGATGCAAGATACATCATCAAAAAATGTTTTGCTGAAATATGTTTTAGCAGAAAACAAAAAGCAAAATTAACTTTAATTTTTTAAAGCAAAAAGATTTTACTGTTTTTTCAAAAGTTTGCCTTCCAAAATTCTGTCCAGTATTTGAAGAAATGCATTTTCTACAGTTGTGGTTCTGTATTTAAATAAAAAGTTAATGATGATTTCAAAATATAATATTACAGGGAAGCTTGATCCTCCTGTGACAGCGATTTTAGCCAAATCATTGCTTTTTATCCCCTCGTGAAGGCTATACTACTTCTCATATCAAGAAGCCTGTTACCTGGGAATTTGGAAATGAAAAGTGTAAATTATGGAATATTAGATTAAATTTCCTCGATTTTTTTGTAATAGTTGAAAGGATAGCAAATTTTGTATTTGCCTAGGCATTTAAATGCTTTTTCACATTTTCCCATTTTAGCTTAGATTGTGGATGTATTCTGAGTGAAAGTTAAAGGGAATAACAATTACAGAGATGAGAACCCATGGTTAAAATTATATGCACATTGAACTACAATAGAGTAGCAAAAGTATTTCATCCCATTTGTAAAATATCTTCCATGATTATGAAAGGGCAATATTTTTACAATTATATCTGCTTTAGTCTGCAAATGGATTACCTTACAAGAACTCTTATAAAGCATAGTCCAAATATAATTGAAAGTATAAGGACAGATAAGCTGGGCATATGAAAGCCCTGAGCAAACTTCTCCCAATAGCATTCATAGAATGAAAAGTTTATCTTAACCCTTGCTTAGGTCCACAAGAACATTTTAACACTTAGCATCATGATGCTTCTTCTTAACTGGGAGGACCTCCTGCATAATGAATTTCTAGTTCAATTCTCCAGTGTCTGGAATATTACAATTTTGACCGTGCCTAATATTAATAACCAGACTTAATCTTATACATGCCCAAGGTCAGGTGGGCTAGCTATGTCAGCTTGTGTGTCTCTGTAAGTGAAGTGTGACATCTACTCAGAATGACAGGTAGAGGATGGGGGTGGTGAGTCCAGAGTGTTAACCAAAAGAAGTCTCTTCCTGCTGGGAACAAAGAGCCTCAGGGGCTGTGGCTGCTTCCTCCACCCCCCCACTCTCTATATTTTCAAAAAAGATGGTATGCTGTTGGGAGAATGCATTTTAGAGGAAGTAATGACTTAAACCATCTCAATGAAAAGCATGTTCATTTTTTTTGTCCAGAATTTTTAGTCAGATTGAACAGTATTTTACGTGGACTGATTTTGCTTCGCTTTTCCTTTCCTTAGGTAAATGACTCTACTATGCTAGAGTGTGTCATTCTTCCTGAAATGTCCCTGAGTTTGCCAATAAATAGTACAGAAGCTCTGGAATATGGAGCCAGGCATATTTTAGAAACCAGATAAACAACTTTTGAAGCCCTAGAATTTGTAGCATTCTACTGTAAGACATATCAAATAAACTCTTTTTAAAAAAAAATTGCCTTTTCTGGGTAAAAAATCTTAAGCTATTTGGTTCCTAATTGATTTTCTACGTCAGTTGTTCATTGAATAGATAAGTAGTGCCTGTGATATTTGATTACAGAGCAAGGCACCCATTTAACCTTCTGTTCTTTCCTGGCCAGGATTTCAAATACAATAGAACGTCCCTCCCTGAGGCTCAGCAGGATTAGACAGCTAGCAGTAATCCCTGATACGCTGAAATAGACCTGATAGAACTTCACCTCTCTTGTTTAGGATTATGCTCATGAATTCAGCTCACCCAAGCAGCATTAACCCTTTAGGGACTTGGGCTGGCGATTCTGTATCAGTAAAAACAGTTAATAAGCACAAATCTATTAAAAAATTCTAAGCAGTTATACTTTAGTTCTCGACCAAAGAAAATAATTTTAAAGTTAGAACAAATGTGTTCTTTTAATTGCATTTCCAAAATTTTTGTCTTAAATATGTGTCTTGTGATTTTATCCTCTTAAATATAATTATGTTTAAGAAACTTTGAAAAGTTCTGGCTTATGGAATAGCTTTCCCACTATGGTCATGGTTAAATCATATCGTGGAGGTGAAGGATAAATCACTTCATATAAAGTAGGCACTTGATATTCGGTTAAACTGGAACCAAGGCAAGTATGAAAATCCCCAAACCTCATTTTAGCCAGTGGTTTCCAATCTCTTCCTTTTCCTTTCATTAGAGTAAATTCCATGGGTTTGAGTTTAATTTTCTCTCTTTCTCCTCTGGGGGATATGGAAATGAGCTAAGAAATGGCCAAGAGGCAGGAAATCAGAGGGTAAAAAAGAACTAGTAAAAGGTATAGTTAATCCACAAATTGGAAAGTCAGCCCCATGTTAATCAAGAGATGAAAGGAAGAACATACACTCTTTCAATGTAGGTGGCAGTACTAGCCTTTATCATGTTTTTTTTTTTTTAAATAATTTACATTGAAATCTGTTCCTGACACTATTAGACCATCAAAATGAGGCCCTTGCTAAGTCACAGGTTTGAAATGGGTTATTAGTGACAACTAACATAGACTAGGGGGAGAAACCCCAATCATTATGGAAATGATTACCCTGAATCATTTAGGTCTTTTTTTTGTGTTAACTCTTTAAATATTCATATTCACAACTAGTTCTATTAATTATTAAAATAAGTGACTCTGCTTTTGATTATTAGAGTTCCCACCAGGTTCATAGGTTTTTGGAAAACGTAAGTTTTATTTGATAGACTTAACCTCCAAATAATGTTGTGATGATGAGTATGATCTTGCCTATGGTAATATTTCAAGGTCAGAGATAATCTGATGCTGAAGCACTGATACATCTTTCTCCTTTCCTGAATTGCTTTTGTTAGTGGTTGTTAAGGGGTTTGATTAAGAGGAAACATTTGCTTTTAATAAATTTTATTAGTAGAACAAATGCAGTCACAATAAATAGATAACTAATGAAGAATATTTGGAAGCATTTTCTGTTCTTTGCTCTATTCCACACCCTATAGAGTCACAGCATTTATGATGATTGCCAACAGTAGGATTCCAAGAGGGGGAATATGGTATGTATCTTGTGATTTGAAATATAGGTTTTTGTAAGAATTTAAATAAACTCAGGTAGCAAATTGATGAGGTTAAGGCTGAAATAATTCTCCTTCTCTAATAATATTTTGTTTTTATTTGTAGAGAGAAAGGTGATGCCGTGAAGTAGAAAGTTGTGACTTGAATTGATTCTGCCAAAGCTTTAATTAACAGGCCTCCTTTTCACTTATTTTTTTTGGGTGTGTGTGTGTGTGCAAAATATCTAATTTTCATGGTTTTAGAGAGCAAAGATGATTTCTGTTGTTCAATTTAGGTGACATATTATTCCAATTAATTGGGAAAGTGCTCCCCTGGGGATAGACAACTCGAGGACAGGGCCTCTGCGGCTCTGTCTCTTGCAGTGGTCCTGAATTTGCCCTTTTCTCCTGACATGCTTTTACATATGCTGTTGCTGAGATTCCAGTTCTTTGTTGTATGTTATAAAATTCTATTGCATCAGCATGAACAAAACAGAAATATTATAGATGTGAACCTTTCACCCCGAAAGACATATAACGGATTGAAAAGCTCCAGACCAGGGTAACAAGAATACTGCAGCCAGCATGGATGGGTTTACAGATGACTAAAAGCTGGTATTAATAAATCTCAAAAGGAGAAGAATAGGAGCAGAATTTACTGAAGTCTATGAAATAATAAAGGGACGTGAAGCTAGGCCATGTGCATCTTTGTACTGTATGTCAGAAAGAACTAGAGATTCTTCCGTGTAACTGGAAGAAAACAAATTTCAAAGTGACAAAGGAGAACTTGATGTTTGTTTGATTGTTTCTCTATTTGTTAATAAAAAGTAATTTACCTCTGGAATAATTGAGTTAGAAGATTCTGGAAAAACTAATTCATCTTAGAATTGTGGGACAAAAGAGACCTTGAGGAGTCTCCTCCCTGGCAGACAGGCAATATTAAAACCATCCCCCAAAGAAGTCCATCTGTCTTATTTTTAAAGAGAAAGAACTGGTTTAGTTGTGGCCAAGAGAATGCTTTGTGACCACATGAACAAAGAGATAATGCCTGAAGAGTTTAAAACTCTAAAGCAAATGCATTGATTCTACAAACTGCTCTTAAGTTTGTAAAAGAGTTTTACCTCAATAGTATACTTTGAAAACCACTTTTTAAGATTTTTATACTTTTTTGCATACTGTGGCTGTGCAAATTTAGCACATGGACCTTCAGTTCAGGATGCTAAGAGATGCAAATAATTAATCCAGTATATATATATATATATACACACACACAGTATATATATATATATATATACACATATATATAAAGCGCCTACAATTTCTATTATTAAATAATAACTAAAATTCTCTTTACCAAGGGATGTTTTATGTCCATTGTCTTATTCGCACAGCTCACAACAGCCCAGCGAAGTACATGCAGTTACCACTGTAATTGTACAGATTAGGAAATGGGACACAACAGGTCAGGTGTCATACCAGGGTTGTATAGATGGTTGAGGAGTGGGATGTGAACCCAGAACTGTTTGCTGGAGGCTGTGCTCTTAATGCTTGTTCTTTACTACTAAACTTTTCCAAAGGATGACATTATCAATTGGGGGCCCACAGACACTGAAGCATCAGCAAGTGAGCTCAAAAAGATGGGGAGGGTGAATCTCCTGTGTATAAAAAAGTATGCATTTTCCCACTGGAATTGTATCTGCAGCTCTCATAAGATTCTCAAACCCTGTAAATTTAAGAATAAGTGTCCTAGAAAGAGGAGACAGAGAGCTACAATGTGATAATGTCTTTTACAAGTGGAGGTGAATATGGCTAGCTGGGCAAAACAGGGACTGAATCATGTATGGGTGGAGCCTTAAATGATTTGAATAGGGGGATGTTAAAGTTAGGAGGCGGAGGAAGAAGTCTGAACTCTGAGTCAGGAAAGAGTTGCTTGTTTCTTTCCCAGCTTCTATCAGTTAGTATGATTGCAGACTTTTACATTCTTGGAGATGGGGACTGTGATCCAGATGCTAGCGAAAGCAGTCCATATCCAGGGATTTCATGGTTTTGAGTGAATATGGGACCTGTTCTACTTCTTTCCCAATCAGTCACTGATCTGTAGCTGTTAGCAGACGTTTGATTTCAAATATAATTGAAAAGAGTCTGTATTTCAAAATATGATAGTTGTAGGTACTATACTTGTGATTAAAAATTTTTAACAGTAAAATATGTGTTAGCAGTTACTAAGATAAGTCTCAAATACTCTCTATTTCATAAAGGAACATTTTGTTATGAGTTGATTTTCTTCATTGAAATATAAATGTCAGAGCCTCCCTGGTGGCACAGGGGGTTAAGTCTCAGTACTATGAAGCTATCGGCAGCTACTGCAGGTGTGAGTTCGATCCCCGGGCCAGGCAGCTGACCCACATAGAGTAGCAGACCTCTCCTGTCTCACTCTCTGCTCCCCTCAGCAGTGTATTTCAGTAGATCCACTTGTTCTGTTCCCCACTCTTGTCTCTAGTGAATCCTCTCATCACCCACACCTCTGGCCTATACCTCAGCTCTTGTACACATAAATAAAATAAATCTTTAAAAATAAAAAAAGAAATGCATATGTCATCAGTTCTAATGGGTTAATACAGGCATATTCCAGTAAAGTAACTTTTTTCAGGACTGTTTTACTTTCTAGAAGTGCAATCTGTTTTGTGGGATATTTAAATATATATATGTGTTAAAGGAGTTGCAGTTGTTAAATTATTAATGTTTGTAACATTTTGTATATTCAAGATATAGTTTAAAAATAATGAAACAGCTATATCATTAATATCATTCATATTTTACTGTCTGAAAACAATTTTTACCTAAAATTAAACATTCCCTTGGAGTTCTTGCAAAACTGAGGCTAACACCAGTCTCTAAATTGGCCATAGCTATAGAATAAAACTAAAGAAATGAAACGCGGTGGTAGTGCCGTAATTTATTTCCATTTATGAAAATGCAAAATAAAACACAGATACATGTGAAAAACAGTATTTTAAAATCATGAGTTCATATTGTAAAATGCAATCGTAAAACAAGGAAGTACTTTTTAAAATGTGGTTTTGCCTCAATAGTGTACCTTTGGAAATTTTTACATTAGTTAGTTTCTATGGCTGCATTTCTAATAATGGAGCTGTCATTTTCTTCATTCTTGCCTTTCAGAACAAGGGTGGGGGGAGATTAAAATAATCTTCAAAGCAGACACCATTACATTGAGTGGACCCTGGCATGCAAGCTGCTTTTCTAAAGCAGCACATTTCAGTTCCCACTGCAGATGATAGTTAAATATCCACTCAAAGCAGAGAGTTTAGAGAGCGATTCATCCCAGCCTGTAGAGAGGCCAGGAATCACATATCCTTCTCTATGTCTAGTTCATGAAATAATCTAATACAACTGTCTTTTGTTTTTTAATTGCAGAAAGGAATCTGGGTTTCCAGTGATTGTCAGAGTGAAAAAATAACATAGTACCAAACTTTAAATAAAAATGAAAGTGAAACAATGTTAATAAAAGCAAAAAAAAAAATAGAGGTCTAATCCCCTTTTCCTTTTGAGAATAAATTATAGCTTTGAGAGTAATGTTTTCTTTTTTGATCATCTTAGCAGAGAAAATAAGGGCTGTGTGAATATGAAAGCTGAGCTGCTCCCCTGACTTCCTGGGCTGAGATACATTGGAGGTAAAGAGAAACTCACTCCCCATTCTGCTCTGAACACACAGTGGATCAATGGAGGCTTGGAGCCTGGGGGCTGTCAGGACAATACCTTTCATTTAAAGGAGAAAGAAAATTTAATAATGGATGTTAAAGAACTATTTTAAAACATGTCCTCATAGCAGTTTTGAATCAGTGCTACTTGTGAGAACCATAAATAGCAGTAAAAAGAAACAAAATTCTTAATTTTAGTAAATATTTCTTCTGTTTTATATTAAGATATTTTCATAAACCATTGTCCTCCTTTTTAAGGGCATGCCCAGATCAGATTTACTTTTCAGTAAATGGTCCAGATAAAAGTCAGTCTCTAAGTGTTTTACAGTATCATGGTCCTCAAACCTCAGCAGGGAAAGCCCAGCTAATATGAGACACATGCTAATAAGAGACTGATTTTCCATTTTTAATGTTTTGCTGATGCCAGATGATGTATCCAACTAACCACTTTAAACCTTTCAGTAAAGGATTGATAATAGATGTCATTATTGAATGTCCTCATGCATACCCCTTTGAAACAAATGATCACCTATTAGGGGATAGAGACAAAACACATTTACTTGAATGAAATGTTTAATAAAGTACATCAGGACTTGTTTTTATTGGTATTGGTCTATGAATACTTTATGTGCTAATATAGGGCTTAGGAGTACTTAGTCATCTGAGCGCTCCAGTCTGAAAAAGGCATGTACCTTATTATTATAAACACCAGCCTTTAATGTTTAGAACATATTTATAAAACATACTTGTCCTCTTCTTAAAATTGAAAACATCTGTTACAGATTTTCTGTTAAAATGTTGTGGACATGAGAGTCTGGTGATGAGGCAGTCTGCCATTTTGAATGGGAATTAAGCTGACAATGCATTCTGCATCAGTGAGGCTGTGAAAACAAACAAAAAAAGACAGATGGTTCATTTAGTTTAGTAATTGTAATTTGTTGTTCATTAAAAGTAATTCCCACACAGGCATTCTTTATTCTGATACAGTATATAGGAAAATTTACCTTGCAAATATGGCCTAATAATTTTTCTTTAGCATAATTTGCATTGACATTTGATAGGCAGTTGATTAGAGTAGAATGATTTCTTTAGAATGAAAATTAATTATAATTTTTGCAGTTTCCATTAGTCTGCTTTTGCAACTACCATGGCTAAACAGCAGGAGTTTGACCCTGAACTGCTGGATCATTTGCAGTGTATTTTCCCTTTTAAGATGATTGGACCTTTTCATTGTGGTTTCTACAGCTATATAACATAAGGATTCTCCATAAAAAATTTCACTGTACTTTGAAACATGCTTAACTATGTTTACAGTATTAAAGATAACATCACCCTCATTTACCTTCACCCTGTGTAGTCTTAAACATACCCATCAACAGAGACATATTTTAATCTTCAGTGTTATGTAATATGCTATAGGGAATGTTTCTTGAATTTATATAAATTGTAACATATGTGTACAGATAGCACGGATTTTAAGAGTGGAGATTCCATTGTGTAGAGGTACAAAAAATTGTTTGAGATACATTTTAAATGAAGAAACATGATAATCTATTGACACTGGATTGATGATAGAACGATTTATAGACTAACCAAATCTATACCAGTGTTATAATCTGATTGATGAATATAATGTGATTTCAGAACATTATCTTCCTAAATGAATATATCGCCCTCAAAATCATCAGCTAGAACTAGGAATAAATTTGACTTGATCCCTTATAAATGCATATTATTTCTACTATGCCATTTTGCTATTTTTGTTGGATACAATCACATTGATATTAATGTAACTTTTCCAAAAGAAGATTGGGAATGTGAGGGTTTCTGAATCACTAGTTGAATTTGTGAGTTGGATTTATTTTGCTTTGAACATTCATTTTATTCGACTTCAAATTTCAGAAAGTATTATAAGACTATCCCAGAAATAAATCCTTATCTACGAAGTATTTTTCAACCATGGAAAAGCAGGTCCTCTTTTCTATCTTCATGAAAAAAAGCATAAGAATTTAATAGAACTAGTAATATATTGTTAGATTAAGTAGCATTTTAATGAAATGTTTAATAGCTATTTTTGGACTCATGACTTCTTATAGTCAGAGTTCTGAATTTTCATAATTAACTATCCAGGAAATGGTTTAAACACTGGAAAGAAATTCTTCTGTTTTATAACACAATTCCTGTTTCTGTGGAATATGAACAAGACAGTGTTTATTGTAGTCAGAGAAATTGTTGGCATGATTCTGCATAAGTGAAGAATCTCTGGATTGTCTCAAAGTGTTAGCTGCCCATTTGCAGACAAACAAGCTTTTAGTGTGCAATTTAGGTCAATGGATCGAGGGGAGAAGATGTGTTTAGGCGACAGATTTTAAATCACCATAATATAAATATGCTTCCCTTTTCATCCGGAATTTGCTTTCTTTCAAGGTAATTTAGTGCAGCAGACGTGTACTTATGCCTGTCTTTGTAATTTTGAGGATTAGGATAGTGAGGATTAAATGCTGACCCTTAATCTTCAATATCAACTTTAAGAGCGAAATATAATATGCAAATGGAACACATTCATTTTGTGTTTATATATTTTAATCTTTGTGATTCAGTCTTAAGGAGATGGAAACTCATCTTTGCCTTATTTATTTTGAATCCTAAGCAAGATACCATTAACATCTTTATCCTTCTGTCTTAGTGGATAAATGTTTATCCTTTATAGCTTAGCGTATGTATATTTTTTTTAAAAAAATGACTTTAACCTAGCAATACTTTTCTATCAGTGGAAATGGCATGTGTGTCTGATATAAAAGTGTAGTTAGAATGACACGAGTTAAATGAATGGCTAAGTTCCTCAGTCAAGCTGTAAAAAAAAAAAATATATATATATATATGATAAACTTTTGTTTTGAATTTACTTTTTAAAAAATCAAAATTGAATTTTTATTAATAAAATCAGTATATTTCTGATCAAGCTTACTTTGTTCTTAATAAACTTTTCCTTTGTGGTTTGAATTTCAGTGTATGGATAGGAATGTCTTCTAAAGAAAACATTTATTACGGTGAAATATTAACCTGATATAAAAAATCTGGGCCATATTTTCTTAGAAAAATAAACATAAGAGCTATATTAAGTAAGCAGATCAAAAAGAGAAATATAGTGTGAAAAATAGAAACAAAGAATCTTTTTATGCCTTTGGCTTTACTGGAAGAATGGGGTTAGAACAGTCTGCTTAGCTTGGCTCACTGACTTCATCACCTAGGTAGTTTCCAATCATATAGACAAAAATCTGCCAGACCTCTGAGTATGTAACTTCAATGTCTACCATATACAATTGATTTTTGAGCAGCTTATGATGAATCAATGCTTGCTTATATTGCCAAAAATGCAGGTAATTTCCAATCACAAAAAGCACTTCAAGTTCTTCAAAATAATAAGGTAAAAAAATCCCCGCATTGGGCCTCCCTGGTGGCGCAGTGGGTTAAGCAATGCACTATGAAGCAAACTGCAACCACTGCCCCACGAGTTCGATCCCTGCCGCCGGCCAGGGAGGGGACCCACATGGAGCAGCAGACCTCTCATGCCTTGTCCGCTGCTGCCCTCGGCAGTGTGTTTCAGTTGATCTGCCTGTTCTGCTCCCCGCTCTGTCAGGTGAATCCTCTCACCTCCCACGACTCTGGCCTGTACCCCAGCTCTTTTATGCATAAATAAATAAATCTTTTAAAAAAAGTCCCTGGATTAGTTGTTAGAATAGTACTGAACCGATTCTTAGGCACTCATACCTGGCATTGCATTACCCAAGTTAAAAGGAACATTGAACACTAGAAGACACAATACAAACATGGACATTTAGCCTAGATTATCTGTGGAGCTACAAGTTCACCACAAGTAAATTTATTCTCTCTCAGATGCTGACTGCAGTTTTATCTTTTTCTTGGTTGTACCTAATACAACCAATTTTATATTTTTATATTCTTATATTTTTATAACCAATTTTAATTTTATATTCTGACAAGAATTTGGGTAATGCATTTAAAAAGCTTGCACATTTCCATTGTCATTATTTTGTTATAAAAATGACCATAATACATTTTATTCTAATGAATTATTTTACTAATGAGTAAATAAACTATTTTATATATTGACCAACATTACAATGTTATTTAGAAATTTTTAAGATTTTATGTGCTTTATTCAGTTGCTTACTGGACTGCACAGTATGTTAATTAGGCTTTTTGAGTAGGAGAAACCTAGATTTAAGTCTCAGATCTGCAACTTATCTGTTGTGTGACATGGAGCAAGTGACTTAACCTTTCTAACCTTTGGATTCTTCATTTATAATGTGAAATATTCAAAGTACCTATCTTGTAAGGTTTTGTGAGAATTAAATGTAATAATGAATGTTATTTCTTTTGCCTAGTGGCAGGAACATAGTGCTAAAAAGTACTAATTACTTTTATGAATGTATCTATAGTGCTATTATAATGAAACAAACTAATTGTTATTGCATTAAGAGAAGGTGTTTGTGAAAAACTGTTATAGTCACCATTAATTTGCAAAAATCCATCATAACTTCTTATTGGAAGCATTAGCCAATTGAAAATGGTTTTGCGTTTCTTTGATTTCTTCTGTACATTGTGAAAATATACTCATATTAAGTAGGATAGAATCTAGATATCTCTAAATAAAATCTAGGTATCTTGAGTTGCTTTTGGAAGGGGAGAACATATGGTTTCTTCAATTAAAGAGATGAGATATTTTTGTTCTTCAAATTTCAGCTGGTAATTTGATTGCATGTATAGGTCATGCTAAGAATTTAATGAGCTTAGAGCCTCCCTGGTGGTCAGGGTTTAACATCTCAGCACCATCAAGCAATTGCCAATCACTGTGGCATGAGTTTGATCCCTGGTCAAGGAGCTAACCCACATGGCGCAACAGACCTCTTCTTTCTTGCCCACTGCTCCCTTCAGCAGTGTATTTCTGTCAATCTGTCTGTTCTGCTCCCCACTCTGTCTCTGGTGAATCCTCTCACCCCTGCACTTCTGGTCTTCACTCCAGTTATTGTATGCAAAAATAAATAAAAATAAATCTTTTTAAAAAAGAATTAATGATGAAAGCATTGCAGGTGGGAAGACAAGTTTTACAAATATGACACTCAAGGTTAATTTTATTTTGTGGCATATGTCAGTAGGTTAGTTTTCCTTATGGATAGACAGAGAAAAGCCACCACCTAGGGACATTCTTTGAAAACAAATCCAGTCTTGCTTCTGATTCCTAGGATTCTGAATTTCCCAAGTGTTTCTCCTGATGACTCTCAGCATAGTTATGCTGATCTACCCAGGTCAGTTAAGTGACATGTACTTATTTATACACACAAATCAGGGAATGAGTGAAGATTTAGTAAACCAATTCTGAAAGTTTGCTGATCATTTAGCAAAGTGGAACATCTAAGTGGGGTGAAAGTGTTGATGATTGTCTCCAAGAACTTTAAGACTGCAGAAACATACCTTCCAAAATTCAATCAATGCACCAAAGCCACCAATTGGTTTAATTTCAAAAATGCATGCTCTAAACATATTCCTTGTTTAAAAAATCAAGGAGATCAGCAGAACAAGACTTGTCTGTATTTTTCTCCCTATAACCAACCCTTGTAGAACCATGTTAGGCATTTCATCCAGAAACCATAATTTAGGAAGTTGTTCTTCCTCTGTCTGAACCTGTAGATCAGCAAAGATTAAGGTGTGTGGTTCTCAAGATCACGTCACTCTGTCATTAATGATAGAATTATGACACTTAGAGTCTTTGCCAAGAACTCAGTGTCCTATTAGATTTAATTATAGTTCTTTTTCTTAAAGTTTATGTTAATTTCCAATCTGTAGAAACTTTTTTTCCATATGAATTTAGTTTTGTGTATTTCTGTTCATCTTACTCTATGAGAATGCCAAGAAAGAAGCTAATAAACTGTGATAAATTAGTAAATTGTGACTTAACAACTTCATGGTTAGTTTGGAATATGAGCTAGGAGTCAAAAAATAAAACTTTTTCATTACACCCACTTCTCAAGTGTGCCTAAATGTCTAGGTTTTAAAAAAATAGGATTAATACATTCAGTTATGGGGGAAACTGGGAAGAAGTATGCAAGGTATGATAGAAACATAATTCCATTTTCTTATAGGAGTTCTTGCTCATAATAATTAAATGAAATGCTGAGGAGAAAAGCAGTGTCTAAGTTAACGTTTAATGTGATGAGTTTGCTATCACTCACAAATGAAATGAATACGTAATATCTGTTATATTTATAGGTCTTGACCTTTTAAAAGGAGGTTCAGATTCTAGAATTTTTTTAAGTGTGATTTTCTTCTAACTTTCAATCTAAAATTGCTGTTAATATTTTTAGTCATTGATTTAGAAGGCAAGTAATAAGACAAATCTTTTGAACAATTGAGAACTACTGGGTTTTAACAAAAAATAAGTGAGACTTCAAAAGTAACTTTAGGTTAGAGAATCTTTAAACTGCCATGGTGGTTTAGTAATTTAGTAAGAAATTTAGAATTAGAATTTAGTAAGAAATTACTAAATTCTAGGTAAAGTGTATGAACTTGATGATGTATTTGGTAAGGTTTTTTATAGTTTTGGTTAGAAAAGGGTTAGATTAGCTTCACCTAGATGGACTGATGGAAAGAATTTGACTTGTTTGCTTTTTCATTCACCAGTGCCTAGCATTGTGCCTAGCACAAAGAACAGTTTATTAATGTGGTGTGTAAGAAGAAGAAGTAAGTATAATAAGAAAGAAGTCAGGGTATGAGAGAGAGCAGGAAAAGAGGAGAAATGAAAATGAAAGAGTATAGGATGAATCAGTTGGAGAAAA
This sequence comes from Galemys pyrenaicus, assembly GCA_019455555.1. NCBI lineage: Eukaryota > Metazoa > Chordata > Mammalia > Eulipotyphla > Talpidae > Galemys > Galemys pyrenaicus. The sequence continues at coordinate 6,129,983 of JAGFMF010011568.1, forward strand.
GATTAACATTAAGGACACAAAACTCTTATTACTTTAGGAAAATAAAGTAAATAGCATCTTGAAGTAAGAACTGAAATGAGAGGAGTGAATACCTTTAAAAGATATTTCTGAAATAGAACTTACAAAACTTGACAATGTGCATGGAAGTGGCAAAGGACAGGAAAATAACAGAGTTGTAAGTGACCAAGTTGGTTTTTAAAGTTATTTTTTATAAAATTACAATATAACTTTATGTAAGTTTCAGATGTGCATCATTAGAATGCAAACATATATATTTACTGTATTAAGTTCACCTTTAAAAGTCCAATTCTATACTTACATGGTGACTGAGAGGATGATTGTGTCAGAATAAATAACAAATGATGGGAAATTACTTGGGAGAGAAGGCACACTGAGTATAATTTTTGGCATATTTGTAGCTGATGTTTTTACCAAACATCTAGGAGAAGAAATAAAACCATAGAAATTAGGAACTGTCAATCTAAATTTGAAAAATCACATCTGTTGCATTGATTGGTGCAGTGGATGATATTTCCAGGAAAGGAATGTACAATATGGCCAAGCACAGATAGAGATGGGAGTTGATAAGAAAGAGGAGATGTCAATGAAGGGTATTATCTGAAAGATTAGAAAGAAAATTACAAGAGTAGAGAATAGGGTAACCAACTAAGGAAAATCTGCTGGGAGGAAATAATGAAGTGTAGCAAATACTATGCAGGGAGACTGAGAACAGATGATAGTGAATTCCAGAAGTGGAATATAAATCACTCTCTAGGGAAGTTTGGCCATGAAGAGATGCCAAAGTGAGGTGTGAATTCCCATGAATGAGATCTATGTGCTTAAATTATGTGAAATTCTCAAACTTCAAAACTGTGACTTCATCTGGGGAGAACTGAAAGTAAATAAGCCAGTTCTAATGTGAAACGTCTACCTGTCAATATCAACTCACACAAGATGTGTGAAGACCACATTCCAATGACCAAAGCCAGGTCCAGTCCAGTGATACTAGAATAATCTTCTTGTTCTCTCTCATCATCCCCAAGCATCAGAATCGCATGAACTAAGATAGAAAACTGGAATGAATTATTAAATTTATATCCATGTGAGCCCATATTCAAAAAAGACAAATGTCTCTTCTGGTTAGAAAGCAGAGCAAGTTCATATCTGGGGTTAAGACCAATGAGTGGTGCCATGGCAGTGCCATTCTGCAGAGTTTACAAAATCTAGATGGGACTTTGTGCTGTACGTAGACATGGAGACAATTTTAAAATAATGAGATTTTTTTTTATTTCCAGAGTTTTCCATTCCCCATATAGCCGATTCTTAAAAGCAGTTGTTTCAGAATGTACTTACTTTGGGGAAAAGAGTGTTCAAAGTTGTCTTTAATTTTTCCCACTTCAAAATGATTATGTTCTCAGTTTTAACTGTGATGAAGACAAGACATAATAGTTTTTGAAGAACTTCAACCTGTCTCTGTGACCATATTTTTCAGCTTGGATGTTGACATGATTGGTAGAATCTCAGATGTTGTGCTTTCTGTAGTTGTATTGTTATATAGGAAAAATTGCTGATTGGTTTGGACACAATGCACAACTATAGGTGCATCCACATAAATAAGTCTAATAAATTTGTTACAAAGAGAAACAAATGAAACTTGTAAGAGGGATAGGAGAGAATGAAGATGTCTTAAAGTAATGAGAGTCTTAGGAAAAGGTGCAGATATTTGCATGGTGTTGAAACGGTCTTGCAGTGTTGTCAGTGAGCCACACTAAAGCTAATCACATACCCTTAAAATGATGCTTTGACTTCCTTTTCTGCTGTGACTAAATAAACTGCATTCCCATTTTGCCCCTTCCCTAGATTATTGATTTAAGCTATTTAAATCTGATATTTGGGCAGCAGTATCTATCTTGCTTTCTTTATCAGCAGTCATACAACTGGACCTTTCCCTTTTGTCAGGGAGGGACCTATCCCTTAAGCTTAATTATTTCCTCTTGCCCTGTTCTTTGTTCACTGACTGTACTGAGGAAATGAATTCTGAGAAGACCTCAGAGTTCAGACACTGCACTCAATATTACTCTTAAATATGATGGTATCTGTTCATTTAATGTATAACCCATTAACTCAAAATGACACTGGTACACAAGGAAGAGGTGAGGCGAGTGAGAAGGATCATTTTAGACTGTGTTTCACTGTGAGTATTCCTGCTGCAAATGCATGTTAATCGCGGATTCAAAATAAACACACTTAATTGAACAGTATTGTGGATCAATAAAATCATTGACAGAGTACCACTGGTGCTCACTTGAGGTAAACAAGTGATTTAATAGTCTCTACTTCCTTCAGGCCCCTTTGGTGTGGCCATCAATAGTGTGCTCCTAAATCAGAACTGGCAGTGACCAAAAGGCCCTCATCAAGCAACCCAGTTTGACCTCCTGAGGTGTATTATTGCTTGATGTCTTACAAGCTATTTCCTTTTTCCATTCTGTGAGCTTTATAATTCTTGTTATATAATTTGAAGCTTAACTTGTGAGAAAACACAGATACAGACATAAATACACACAGATAGACAGATATACACACACACCTTTTATAGAGAAGGTTATTTCTTTAATAACCTGAACAGTAGTTGTCTTTTTCAAACTTTTATTTTATTCCTGTTTAAACTGTTCATATCTTTTGCTTGGATGTGCAATGCAGCTGAATAGGAAAAAAAAAAAAAAAGAAACGTAGTATGGAATTGAAATGTATATTTGAAAAAAAGTGAGAGTATAATTTACTGTTGAGGGCCTCCCTGGTGGCGCAGTGGGTTAAGCAACGCACTATGAAGCAAACCGCATCCACTGTAGCGCGAGTTCGATCCCTGCTGCCTGCCAGGGAGGGGACCCACATGGAGCAGCAGACCTCTCCTGCTTTGCCCACTGCTCCCCTCAGCTGTGTACTTCCGTTGATCTGCCTGTTCTGCTCCCCGCTCTGTCTGTGGTGAATCCTCTCACCCCCCACACCTCTGGCCTGTACCCCAGTGCTTGTATGCATAAATAAATAAATCTTTAAAAAAAAGAAAATAATTTACTGTTGACAGAAATTTCAAGTCTTTCCGATTGAATCCTGGAGACTAAACTGTGGTTTGTGTCTGTTATGAGGATCTATCTTTTTCTGAACTTTTGAAGGGAGATCTTAGAAAGTTACCATAGCAAAAATCTACATCATGCATCCTAATATCATACTATAGGCTGCATGTCAGATATTTGCCAAATCGATGTTTTATTAATCCAAGTGATGCTCTGTCACTGTTGTCCGCTAAGGCATTTCTGCTTTGCATAGATCCCATAATAGCCATTTTAAAACAAATGTATTTTGGGATCCATGGAAATCAGTGGTGATCAGTTGAATTCATTCATTTATAGTTTTGTGTGAAAACTCTTTTTTTTTTTTAAGATTTATTTATTTATGCATACAAGCACTGGGGTACAGGCCAGAGGTGTGGGGGGGGGGGTGAGAGGATTCACCAC
>JAGFMF010011568.1:6133544-6163544 GCA_019455555.1 Galemys pyrenaicus
CCCGCCTGGCCGGCAGCAGGGATCGAACTCATGCTGCAGTGGCTGCGGTTTGCTTCATAGTGTGTTGCTTAACCCACTGCGCCACCAGGGAGGCCCTGTGTGAAAACTCTTAAGCTCTAAAATATTTCAAGTAGGGATTCTGGGGAAAAATCTGTGTGGTACAGGTGAAGTCCTATAAGTGAGCTGAAGCTCTATTGTTTGTCATTGGCTGGGCCTCCCTGGTGGCACAAGGGGTTAAATCTCAGCACTATGAAGCATCTGCAGTCACTGCAGCATGAGTTCAATCCCAGCCAGGGAGGTGACCCATATGGTGCAGCAGACCTCTCCTGTCTTACCCGCTTCTCCCCTCAGCAGTGTATTTCAGTCACTCTACCTATTCTGCTCCCCACTCTGTCTTCGGTGAATCTCTTACCACTCTTCCCCCTACACCTCTGGCCTACACCCCATATAAATCTTTAAAAAAAAAAAAGATGTCATTGACTAGTAAAAGTCATATTGTCAACAAAACTATATGCAAAACATTCAGTAATGATCAAATGATTAAGAAACTATTAAATCTAGAGCTGTTATTATTTTAGTGTTGTCTAAACACCAAGCCTATTATGATGCATCAATGTCATTCTGGAATGCCAGATATGCAGCACAGTCCTGAAGTTCATCCAGTCATACTCCATTATTATTTGTTGGATAAAAGACTCAGGCCTTTTTAAAAAACTTGGTGGCTGACTATAGCTTAACCTGTTCATAATTTAAAGAGTATAAATGTGAGTATCTATGTCTCTCCTGTGACTTTTTTGGCCACATCTTGGCCATTAAAATCATAATAATGTGTGACACAAAAGAATGTAGGCTAAACTTTCTGTAAGAATTTCTTTGCATCAACTGTTACATGTGCTGCATGAGATTTACCCTAGGAGTGAATGATTCCATATATGTCCTATGTTTTTCTAAAGATTTTTTAAAATCTTGATATACAAGTTCTATTCTGGGATTTGCTGTATTCAACAAGAGCTTGTAAATCTGGTTTTTGGAAAATACTTTACTTCTGATGCCAAAGCCAGGTTAAGAATTCTGACTCTCTCCACCTGGTGTTTGTGGCCTTCTTCCATGGGGTGACATGAACTTCAGCCTTCGTACTCTTGTATGGATTGTCCTTCCAGTCTGAAACACTATCTTCCCCGAAGAACCCTGTATTAATCCTTTAAGACTCAACCTTAAAGTCATTTCTGCAGTGACACCTAATCTACTGTCATAACAATGATCCTTGGGCATGGATTAGAATCCTCTGCGACCCTTGAAAACATTTTCAATGAGATTGGGGAAAATACACATTAATTGAAATACACATTTATTTTCTCTTCTTGCTCCTAATTAGGTTCATAATTTGCAAATGAACATGAAAATATTGATAAAATAAATATTCATAATTGTATAAATTTCATAATTGTATAAAATTCATAATTGTATAGATTTAGGTTCTTTTTAAAATATTTTATTTATTATGCATACAAGAACTGGGGTACAGGCCAGAGGAGTGGGATGGGGTGAGAGGATTCACCAGAGACAGAGTGGGGAGCAGAACAGGTGGACTGACTGAAATACACAGCTGAGGGGAGCAGTGGGCGAGGCAGGAGAAGTCTGCTGCGCCATGTGGTTCATCTCCCTGGCCAGGGATTGAACTTGTGCTGCAGTGGCTGAAGATGCTTCATAGTGTGGTGCTGAACCCCTCACGACACCAGGGAGGCCCCAGATTTAGTTTTTATTTTTTTCTTGGATAATTGATTACAAATGGTAGATTTGTAATGTCTTAGTAAGAGCATTTTGTACTTCGTTCTTATTTTTTATTTTTTAAGGCCTTAAATGCGATGGTTAAAAACCAATCAATTAATTTCTCAATATTGTTATATAAAATTTTGTAAAAAGATGTAGATATACATTAAATCTTAATTTTCCCCTAAGGTTGTGACCTCACTATGGACTTTGTAGAGTCAGTGTTTTAGATGTAGTAATTGGTAAATAAGACTTCAGTAATATGTGTGGGAAAAGATGATTTTGATGAAAGGTACAATGAGTACATAAGTGTAAACCTTCTTAATGACTAGAATAGTAATTTTTGCAGTTTTGTGAAAAGATAATTATTATAAAATGATATTCAATGATAACAAGTGCAGTATATAGAGCAACTTTTAATGAAAATTTCATACACTGCAATGGCCTGATCTGAGAGTTCAAGTGAGTTAAGAAGTTTTTGACAGGAGGCCAATATAGCATTGCTGAAATTTACTTCTTTAGGCTCAAAGGTGGTTTCTGGTAACAGGTCTGTGTAGGGTGTAAATTGTCATGGGACTTTTTAACTTGGATACAATCCAAGTAATGTTATGATTTGAGGCATAATTTGCTTTACAAAGTAAACCTTTTTTTATGCTCTTATGACAGAAATTCTAAACAGAGATTAAGGCAGGAGCCTCTCTTAATCATCATTTTCAAAACTTCTGTTAAAGCATAAGTTTTCATTCACTTTCATGTAAAATTTTTCAAAGAGTAAATGCTGGACCATTCAATTTTGGATAAGACATACTTGGTATTTTTCTGTACAAACTATGTAAAATAATACCAGTTTTTAAAATTATTATGTATCTAGAAACAACGTTTTCTAGTCATGTATTAGAAAATGTTAGGGTCTTTACGTAATAATGTAAAACTTAAGAGGAAATGAAGACTAAACAACCACTTAAGGGACATAGTGTAGTAGCTACTATAAAAGAGGGAGCCAACTGTTCAGCTTTCTGTTGCCCAATCTTTTCACCCCACTGCTGTTCTCACTATTGTATGAGAGCCATCTTAGTAAGGGGCCATGAACTCCACAAATGGACTCTTTTAGTCATGATCATTCTTTGTTTGCACAGCTATGGTGCTTTCACCTAATTGTGACATTATGGAAGAAAATCTTTACTTTTATATATCTTTTCCTATCAAAGTTTTGTCAAAATTTTACATATGTGCTAACTTCAATATTTGTGGAATTTCCATTTCCTTTCTAAAGAATTCGCTATATTTTCCAAGGAAAAGGGACTATGTTTAAGGTAATTCCTGAAACCAAGACTAACAAATTTTCAGCATCTGGCAAACTCAAGTAGTTCATCCTTAAGAGATATTTGCAGAAGAATGTAAATATCACAAAGGGAGACAAAGCCTGTTTTATTAAACCTAAATTTCTTGGTTAAGACCGCTTTTAAAATAATATAGGTATTGTCTTTTTGGTTTCCATTATATACTTAGCTCTGTCTGTTTCTTATGTTTTCAATACTTAACATGGTGCTTAGCAGAGTAGAGGAAACTGAAAGAATGAATTAACAAAATTCCTTCCATCATTTTAAAATGTCACTTTTACTCAATTTCTAAAATTGATCTTATTGTAGTTTTTAAATGTTATAATTTTATCTATTCCAATGACATTAGTATTCTACTAAATCTTTCTCTGTTATCTAACCTCTCTTGATTTCTAGATCCAATTTCTATAGGGATATCTGTGAGATTTTCAAGCCTATATATGTTTCCTCAGACATTTGTGCTCTAGAGTTTGTTTACTACTCAACTAACTAGTCATAGCAATTTCTATTTTGTTAGTAGAATACCTATTCTTTAAATGGCTGAATTCTGAAACTTTTGTATTACCCTTATCATATCTGTTTTCACCCAACCAGTTGCCAAACTTTATAATTTTATATTTAGTATATTTAAAAAATTATGTCTTTTTATTTTTTTCAAAGATTTGTTTATTTATGCTTACAAGAACTGGGGTATAGACCAGAGGTGTGGGGAGTGAGAGGATTCACCAGAGAAAGTGGGGAACAGAACAGGCAAATTGACTGGAAATACACTGCTGAGGGGAGCAGCAGGATTGACAGGATTGGTCTGCTGTGCCATGTGGGTCATCTCCTTGACTGGGATGGAAGTGGTGCTGCAGTGGATATCTTCATAGTGTGGTGCTTATTCCCCTGCGCCACCAGGGAGCCCCCTCTTTTTTATTCTAAGAACATTTTATTTCATGACCTCAATCTAGACTATTGTAAAAGTCTTCAAAAATAACCTTTAATTGCCCCTGTTATCTCCTGCCTGCTTTCTTCAATACCATATTGAACAACTAAATCTGTTCTATTATTAGTGTATTTTTGTGTAGCTATGCCAGTGGACCCATGTTTTAATTTATATAAAAACTAAATTAATTTGTTGGCTGTGATTATTTTTATTCACCATTTACTTATAAAATAATACTTCATGTATGTATCATGATTTAAAATAGATAGATTGTTATCTTCTGTTATTAAACCAGACCAAAAAAATAACAAACAATGAAATAACAGTATTAAATACAGACTTTAGAATGAACTACCGTACTCAATTCACCACTTGACCGTTGTGTTCCATAACTATTCAAGTGAGGCTTTCTACCATCTTTATGTGCTATAGCATTTTCTGTGCTTATGTGCTTATGATTTTCTTCAATTGAATGCAAATATTTCATAAAGCGCTAGTTTGAAGTTTATTGACCTCAACTGAATAACAGTAAGTTGATCCTTTCTATGACTGATTTTGTTTCATTGATTCTCTTTTAGTTTCTGTATGGATAGCATCATTTCATGTAGGATCAAGTGACTTGTCCAAAATCAAAAGCTCTCAAGCCCTTTTTAAAGAACTGTATCTATCAACCTTCATTAATTGAAGGCTGTTTTTCCTGGTGAGATGCTCAGAACTTTAAATAGCATTCAATATCCAAAACTTTGTTACTTGACTAGCTGCTCTTTAATTTATAAGAAAGGATGGAAACTTGTTATTCTTTTTCTGTAATAAAATTGAACTAAATAAATTAGTATATAAAAATAAACTATACTGTTACTTTCAATTTTTATCCAAAACATACTATTTATCATATAGTAGATGTTTTGAAGTTAGAATGGAATTTATTACACTAAGTTCATTGATAATTTATCACAAATAAAATAATGCAAGTTTTTGCCATGTTTGAGGATGTTTTGATTATATTGCAAAAGTTTTATGATACTATAAAATTAGATATTCTTCCTCTACAGAGTCAATAGCAAATACTTTCTATTTCTAAGCTATGTTGCATATGTGGTAGCTTGATAATTGCTGTTCATATATTCTTACCAAACTGATAATGTGTTATTAATTCAGAGTTTTAAAAAATAACCTTCTAAATCCCTATGTTTTGTCCTAGGTTTAAAATTCTATGAGAACCAGACCACACATTCTTCTGCTCTTAGACTGTGTTGTTTTCAGAGATGCTAACCTGTTAGTGATTAACCAAGATTAGGGTCTTGGATGCTTGTGGTTATCAGAAAGCTTTCCCTAAGGATGTCTATAGTCCAAGGAGAATTTCCACATCTATGTTTAGAAGGGATGCTCTAAAATCATATTGACTTTATACAATGATTTAAACATTTGCTTTGTGAATGTTTGACAATGCTGTTGTATGATGATTGGGTTGAAAATTTGACACCATGTGCCGTGATTTGGACTTGAGTTCCTTTCAATCCAATGGAATAAGAGGCCTGGCATATTTAAAGAATTTTTTTTATCTTATTTTTTCAGAATAGCTCTGCAAAGAAACATAATGTACATTATTCCAAAGTGTAGGTGAAAAAGACTACATAAATTCAACAGCTAACCATGTTCAATTTTTTTCATTCTGTTTCTAAAACTCATCTTCACATTTTTTGCTTCTTTATTTACTAGCCATATTCTCTAATTACATTATAAATTATGTGAACTATTTTCATTCTTGTTATTTTCCCATTATCTATCATGAACAAAATGTCTTTGTTAAATATAGAAATTAAAGAATGAAAAAAAGTTAGTGACAGTTGAGCGTCAAACCCAGACCTGAATCTGAATGTATACCTTTTTCTTCTTCTATTATAATGACTCACCTACACATTTCTAAACTTTATTTTGAAAATAAGTGATAAAATTGATGAAACAATGCATAGAATTCCAAGAGAATAAATTGTTTACTATCTTTTTAAAAACAACTTCTCAATTAAAAAAAATAGAAGCTAAGTTCAGAATTGTACTAAGAAGTAGGTAAATTATTTGTGCTGATAAGGTAAGACTATGTACCAATCTCACCATATCACCTCATTTTTTAATAAGATGCTTAAATATAGAACGGCTATCCTCCCCTATAAAATGCCTCTTGAGAGCCCTTGGAATTCTTGTAAGATTAGATCTTCTCATTCTCACATTTTGGGAAGAAGGGGGCATGTGTTCTGCTCATCTCTATTTACTACCTAGTTAAATTTTTCAGTCTATCATCTCTTTTTGAGAGGGCACCTCAGCCTAATATCTGTGTTAATATTTACCCCAAAACTGACCTATCTAGTTGTTTATATTCTCATGAAAATAAGATGAGGTTTAGGGATGAGTCTAACCATGAATGGAAATGTTAGATTAAAAGGTCAAGAAAGAATAGAGTCAAACTGTAACTTCCACTCTCCCTTGGGCTTGCATGATAGACATCAGGCAGTTAATAAAGCCACTCAGAATCCTTCTTGACACAGTGCTCTTGCCAATGATACTGACCAATTAGATGGGGAGGGCATATTGAAACCTCTTTGCCATCCTTATTTCAGTTTCAAGTATAAGTTAAGTTAAACCATAGGTGAACTATTTGCTTTATTATCTCACATTTAATGGATTTTTTAAAAAACGAATTATGAGGGAAATAGTATGCAAAAGGAGATAAAAGAATAATTTTCCACTTGGTATTAGAGGAACACTTTGGTTCATGCCTTTGTTTACTTTTTAAATATGACATTACTCTTCATATTTGTTAAACGTTGATTTGGTAAGAAAGTTCTCAAATTGTCTTGTTTAATGATGAGCATTATGAGACCCAACCTGACCAAGAGTGCCTATACCAGTGAAAGATATTCTAAAGTGCTTTTGACCAGCATGCATGGATCACCTTTATGCTGAGAACAGATTACTGCTACAAAGAAGCTATCTTCAAAGTTAATGATTCCAAGTGAATTGGAATTGTGATAATTTTCTGGATATTTGAAGTCAATTTGGGCAAAGTTCTGTGAAGTCTAGAATTTTGGCAGTGTTGTTCATAATTTTCAATTACCTCATGAAAACCAAAGAATGAAAAATGTTGGTTTATTCATAAATATTTAATCACAATTAGTATGGCTCTAAATTATTTGTTTTTTCTAAAAAAACATTTGATGGTAATTTAACAAAACATAAAATAGCACATGTACAATGCATTATATTTTGTCTTTTGCTATCTGAGAATGTGTCTCCAGATAATCTGGGCAGTAACTTGGATTTTACCTAATTATGATTGCAAACTTAGCAGTTAGTCTAAGAAGGTGAACCCTCCACAGTAGTATACATCATTAGTTCTTCATGTCCTAATCATTCCAACCATCTAGTGTTCGCACTTCTCCATTTAACATTGTCATTGTCCTTTGAGAAGGTTTGTGGGCTTTCTCTTCATTTTATGGTGATTTCAGGGGTGTTGTCTGCATATACACATATATATGTGACCCATATATGCACACAAGTATGTTCTTTATGGAGATGGGACTCTAAATAGGATCCATACTTTCCATTAGAAAGGAAATTGATGTTTCTTTCTGATTTATAACCACATATATATTCCCAAATCAACAACATACAATAACTTTACTAAGGGCCTTCTCTGGAATCAGGTTAGATCATCAAATTCTTTTATTTTTTTCTCTTGTGCTTCCAGAATCTTCCTTTATTAACTTACATTTTGGAATTATACCCTCTACCTTATGGAGTGATGGTGGAAAATATGACCTTATGAATTCTCCCACCATTTGCTTCAGTAGTGTTCCAAGCAGGTATCCAATTAGATTACTGTGTACTTGCCTTCTTTAACAACTTAATAATTTTTAAAAGTATATTATATAAGTAATAATTGTTTCATAAAGTAATAAAGAACAGATAGTTAAAAGAAACAAAGAAAAATAAACACTATTAATCACTTGAAAATGTGCTCCTTTCCCCCCTCTCCGCTCCTGTTTCTGCTTCTCTCTCTCTCTGTCACTGTTTTTCTCCATTTCTGTCTGTCTAATTCTGTTTTCTGTCCCTCTTTAAGTCTCTGGATCTTTTCAGTTCTTTGGCATGGTCACTCTGTTTCTGTCCTAGGGTATTTATTAATTTTTTTAAAGTTTTTAAAAAAGATTTATTTTGTTTATTTATGCATACAAGAGCCGGGCTATAGGCCAGAGATGTTGGAGGAAGGGTGAGAGGAGACAGAGCGGACTGCAGAACAGGCAGATTGATTGAAATACACTGCTCAGGGGAGCAGCAGGTGAGACAGGAGAGGTCTACCACATCTGTGGGTCACTTCCCTAGCCAGGGATCAAACTTGTGCTACAGTGGGCTGCAGATAGCTTCATAGTGCTGTGCCTTAACCCCTTGCACCACTAGGGAGGCTCCCTGTCCTAGGATATTAAAAAAAAAATTTAGAACAGAGAGGAAGGAAACACAATGTATGATGGTGAGGGACTATACATGTTTTGGTTATGGGTGTATTACGGTGTTGATGCCTGATGGGATCCTAATGTTACCTCAGTGTAAGAAATAAATAACTGATAAAAATAATTAAAAATTAAATTCCTTTATAACTTCATTGCATACAAATATAATCTGTTATGATCCTCTCTGTTTCTGAGATGCTTGTTTTAATTTTGCTTCTTCTATTTCTAATTCTATTTAAGAGTTTTCTCCCTTTCCTACTTTGTGAACTTAACTATAGTTTTGTCTATTTTGATTATTTAAGAAAAAACAAGTTTTGAGTTCATCGATCTTTTGTATTATCTTTGGTTTCTACTTCATTTATTTCTGCTCTAATTCTTATTATTTCCTTCCTTCTACCTGCTTTTGTTTTGTTTTTCTTTTTCTAGTTCCTTAAGATCAAAGGAAAAATTTGAAAGGATATATATATATATACTCTCATGTTCTTTGAGGTACTAGTTACAAAAGCCAAGTATGAAAACAAGCTTAAGTACCTTAGAGCAGATGAGTGGATTAGAAAGATGTGGTGTATATGCAAAATGGAATACTACTCAGTTGTGAAAAAGATGAACTCTTGCCATTTGCAACAACCTGGATGGAACCAGAAGGGATAATGCTAAATGAAATAAGGCTAAGGAAAAAAACAAATACTGAATTGTTTCAATTACATGTGGAATGTAGAGAAACAAAACAAAACAAAAGAAACAAAAACAAACCAACAAGAAGTTCTTGACATTGACTATAGAATTGAGTTTAGCAGAGGGGGAGAGTAAGGGTGGAAAGTAGAGTATGGAGGGTGCCCAGTGGACATGCTGGAAAACTATGGCAACCTTGGTAGTGGATGTGGCACGATAACATATGCTGAAAGGGTGTCAGTCTGTATCTCTAAATCACATATAGTGTTACAGACCAATGTTAATCCAATAAAGAAAAATAGATGAATGAATAAATGAAATGACTCAGCTTTCTTAAAAAAAATTCTTTTGTAAGTTGATAGCTAAGTCTTTAAAACCATACTGGCATAACTTGTTTCTTGTCTCTTCTCTTTGTATCTTAGAAAAAATTATTTCACCCACGAAAGACTTTTAAATTTGCATCTGTAATGTGATTGCTATCAGGATTAAAACAAATAAAGTACTATATGCAGTATTTGGAATTTAGGAAATGTAAGCAGTTATTCTTATAGGATTCCTCTTTGTACTCTCTAAGTACTTTTCTGATTGTGTTATGATAAATTTCTAGGATGAGAATTGCTTGGTTATATGGCATGCATTTTAATAACATTGCCAAATTGCCCTCCAGATACATTGGTTCTATTTACTTCACATCATCAATATTGGAGAACATCCATGTTCTGGCAAACATCATGAATTAATATTTTTTTAAATAGCATTTAACAATAACCAAAGGTATTTACTATTTTTATTTTGTAGTTCTGTGATAGTTATATCAAATTTTATATTCTTTAATGAATTGTGTGTTCATATACTTTGCATGTATTTCAGTGAGGTGGTTGTCTTTTTCTTATTGATGTTTTAGAACCTATTACATATGAAGAATACTAGTTATTTGTTATATATTATGTTTAACCCCATTTGTAATTTAATTTTGGGAGTGATTTAATGAGGGAATATCTTGTTGTGTATACAAGTCAGCAGTCTTTCCTGATTTTTATCTTTGAAAAATCCAGCTGTTTAGGATATGCTTTTTCTTTTCCTTGAGAAACTCATATTTAGTTCTCATTTTTGACTATTTTTTAAATTAAGGTAATACTGATTTATAACACTATATATGATTTAGAGCTATAGGATCATGTCTCTTCGGATACATGTTGTTACACCACCCCCAGCACCAAAGCATGCATAATCCTCACTATAGTCCCTTGGATCCACTCTACATTCTAGTTAAGTCTTCATTGAAATGGATTATAGAGATGGACAGAACACCATAGGTAATATAAAATCTTTTTTAAAAAGTGTTATACTCAGTATGTGTTACAAGTTGAACTACATGCAAACATTTATTAAAAGTTAATATTTTAGAATTTACTGGGCATTCTATGGGTGCTGCCTCAAGTCTGACCATTCTATTCACTAACATAAAACATAGAAATTGCTTGATGAAAACTAGTCAAGGGAGTATTTTGAACCAAAATGGTATGTGAATTTTCCTTATTAGATGTGTTTGTTTTTTCAGCATGAGAATAGAGACTTTGCAATTTCGGTCTGCCTTTGAGCAAGTGTCATTTGTTGCTTTATATGGAGGTTAGACATCAGACTACATGTTTAAGCTTAGTACTATTGAGGATGTCATTTTTGTCAGCTAGAAATGTGAAAGCTGTTAGCCTCTTCTGTCATTGTGATGTCACAATGTCATCACAGTCTTTGTAGCCCATCCATGCCCTAATCTTATTTCCTTAAACTTGCTTCCTGTGAGTTCCTTGCCATTGTTTGGATTAAGTTAGGTCACTGGAAGATGTTACAATGTCAAATCGTGTCAATGAATAATTTCAACTTCTTTGGTGCGGTTGTCTCAATGCTTATTGATGCAATATCTGTTCAAAGCCAAATTGGAAGTACTTTGTCATTTTCTCCTTCCATTTGTCTTATTTGGCTAGATGAACACCCAGGAGAAATTAATCATTTTGTTCATTATATATTTTATATTGTAGCATAACTTGTATACTATCTCTCCTTTCTCCCAACTATTCTATAATTTCACTTTGCAAAATATAAGGTGTTATATAGTTTCACCTTAGCTCAACCCCTGTTTTTATTACTAGGTCACAAATCTGATTCCAGGTTCAAAAAATTGAAGGGCTAGTTTGGGGTGGGTGAGAGGAGGCTCACATATTTCAGAAGTAACAATGTGTTCCAAATTTCTAAAAATAGATGCCTCACAAATTATTTTATTTAATTCGAACTCATTTTAATTTCATCCATGCATATAACATCTGTTGTTATTTTTCCAAACACTCAAATATCTAACTTTTTAAACCTATATTTTCCCTATATTATCACCACTACCCTCTTACTTGCCACATGAAGACTTGAATGTATGTACAGTGAATGTTTTCTTTTTTATTTTCCAGAAGTGCAGTCAAATTCATTACATGACTATAGCAACTATATAGGTCCTTGTTACATGTGTCTTTCTGTTCTTTTCTCTTTTTCATTCCATAAATGTTATTTTCTATATCCTTTGTGGAAAAAAAGAAGAGTACAAATTGTCAAATTTTAAAAACTGGTTATTATGTCTATTATATACCCCAAATTAATATCATATTTTCCTCTGCATTTACTTAATTGACCACAGCTTGGCTTATTTTTCCAATAATGATGAAGGAATTTACCATGAGATACCCATATTTAATCAATGCACATTATGGCCAACTCTTAACTCAGGAACATGAATAGCTGTCAAGCAGGGGTTTCCAGACAGTAATTTATCCATCCTGCAAACATTTTTAAATGACACATACAAGAGGCACCAGGCTGAGCAGCAATGACACAGCATACATACAACCACCTCTATTCTCAAGTTACTTACTGACTAAAGCAGAAGTCAGTGGGGAAAAAAAATGCTGTGCAGTGTGGCAAGTGTGATGAAATAGGTATGCAAAAGTACTGCTGGGTTGAGGAGGTGGTAAATATGAAAAGTAAGAGAATTTAATAATCAAGGACGTGGAGTTCATTCACTGAAGCTAGTAATACACTGTTTGAAAGAGCAAACCTAGAGATGGACCCAGCAAAGAACTTACATGCCTGGAGTGGGCTTGATTCTGAGAAAAGAGCAACCATTGAGGGTTTTAAGAAGAGCTGTAGGGGACAGAGTGGTGAAATAGTCAGATTTGCATTTATGGGAGAATACATCACCACAGAGAAATACTGTCAAGAGATGTCCTTTAGCACTTCACAGTTTCTAAATCTGTGATGTTTTGTTTGTTTTTTACAATGACCTGATGAAACCAGCAGATGATTCATGATAATTCTTATTTTGCAATTTGGATATGAATTAAGGACCTTGGGAATTTTTCAGAAGTATGAAGGTTTGTATCCATAGCTATCCCAGTACTACCCATGGCCTCCTCTGTGTCCTTCACTCTAACCCATGGTGGTTCAGAGAGCATAGTATTTTGCTGAAACTCTTGCAGATAACTTGAGCAGAACTTGGGTTAGAACACAGGCTTCCTGAACCTTGGGAAAGGCATGTCTGTACTTCCTACTCAGAACAGACAGAGTTTGAGGATCCTGGACGAGGAAAGGAAATTCCAGATGAAGCAACAAGTATAGAACACTGAAGCACACAATGAGGGAGTTTTAGGGCGTTAGTGAAGTCTGAGGCTTCTCCCCTGAGGTGACCCCAACCAGTAGGTGTGATTGGTCCAGAGACTTTCACATTGGTCTTTAAAGAGGTTCTTTTGTTTTAGATTCTGACAACAGATACTTTCATTCATGAAGTCTGCTATGAAAGGGCATGTATTGCCTGTGAAAAAATATTCATCGATTTAAAAAAATATATTGAGATTTTATTATGTGCCAAGGACTATCTTGGATGCTGAGGGTATAAAAGACAGAACATGCTCCCTTCATTCATGTAGCCATGACAGATGAAACAGGTGTGTAAACTAGTACATTGCAGCATAACATAGCGAGTGGAGAAACAGTTATGAAAAATGCTTTCAGAGAGCACAGAGGAGAGAGATAGACAACGAACCTGTGAGACTCTTGGTCTTGAAAATTTCATGAGAAATTACCAAGAAGAATAGGAAAACATGGTGCAAAATGCATAAATGATTTGAATTGAGAAAAAGACAAATGAGATTTTTACTGTGTCTTAATTTCAAGCATGGGAACAGCTCTGTCTCTCTTATCCACATTTGGGTAAATGTCATTTAAAGAACTTCATCATTTTTATGACTTCTGAACTTGACACAGTCTGCTGTGAGATCTTGGCACCTTTACTGGTTTTAAACTGAAAATTCCTGTTCTTTCCATACTTGAGCCATCCAGGCTTAAATATGAAAGATATCTGGACATGCATTTTGAAGATAAATTGATTTTTCAATTTTTCAGTGGTGGTATGCTGATTTGTGAATTAAATATTTCCACAAAATAAAGTGATTTCAAAATAGCTTTAAGAATGTTTTATGTTTGTGTACGTGTTTATATTTTGAAAATAAGTAAGTTCAATATCTGGGAAAAGTGTGAAACTCTATTCGAAACTTAAACCTTTAAATCATTATTTTGTTTTTGTGCTGTTATGCTCAGCTCACTACAGATGTTATCCCTATATTATTAAGCCATACAATTTGAACTAGGTAGTGCATGACTTTTTAAAGTAAAGGTGAAAAAAAATGGATTCCCTCCTCGGTATTTTATTTAACCAATTCTTGCTCTTAATTACTATCATTTTGGTTACCTTTTACATAGGTAGTTAAATGAAATTCTTCCCTGGTGGGATGGACTGATTCTCAGCTTTTCACTTTCTTGGCATCACAGTGTAGTGATCTATGTTGTCAGACTAGTGAGGTCTTGGTGATGAACCATTAAATAAAATGATCTGCCCTCAGGCCAGGGAGCTGGTTGATTGCCAAAGAGTAATCCAGTACAATTAACTTTCAAAGATTTGAGTACTCCATTATTCTACAAGATGGGACTGCAGCCATCTGGAAAAGCAGAAATGGTCATTGATCATCTGCTTAGGTTTTTGTTTGGAGACACATTTGAATAGTTAAATTCATTACTATATCATTTAAATATTTCAACTCTCAGTCATATTATGTTTTAATTTTGTTGAATTAGAATTTTATTCAATCCAAGATAAAAATAAATTATTCAGTCTTTACCAAGCATAGAAATGCTTAATTTCTGATAAGATACACTTTTTGTGAATTGATATGGGACTGAAGTATAATAAATAAATAAGATAAATATGCTCCATGAGAGTCAGTTAGAAAATATATTATGGTAGTGAATGACTTAGGTGATCAATTCTTTGTGTTCCAAGATATATTGCTTTACATTTATGTTGTTGAGCTATTTTTAGTCACAAAAATCATAAACATTCTGTATTTTTAAAACATCATTTTGGCAAGTCAGGCAATCACTCAATCCACTAATAAGAATCTGAAGATTGTATGGTGTTTTTAAGGCTGCATTCTACAATACATACAGAGTATATTACTGAAGAAGAATAGCTCTCTCATTTTTGGCTGGTTTTTATTTCTCCTAAGATTCTTTTTTAAAAAGAATTTCTAAAAATATACTACCCTTTCAGCAGAGTAGTTAGGTACACATATTCAGAGGTCAGTATCTCAGTGCCTCACCTGCTGAAATCATGTAACACTACTCTAGTTTTGAAGCTTTGAGTGGATACAAATTCATTTATAAATTCCTTAATTAAAATATCTTTATTGTTGAGTACCTATCACATGCCATGGACATGTTTGGTACTAAGGAGACAAATTCAAACATTTAGTTATTTTCATGGAACTTACAGTTTGAGAGTAGAGATAAACACTTAAAATCACATGTCTGGTAAATTAAGATATGTGCTGTAAAAGGGACCTCTAAGCAGATGACTATAACACCCTCAACTTGGAGTTAGGAAGGTATTTCCTGTATTAAAAAGGAATATGGAGGTTGAAAGACAGTCTGGCTGTCAGGAAGTCGTGGTTGACCTCTCAGGTCTTAGTAAGGGTGGTATTGTCACAAGGATGTTTTGGAAATTTCTGGAACAGTTACATTGGAGAGGTCACAGTGATAGATAGATAGAGATATTTAGTAAGTGGTGGGTCAGGTCCACTAGACAACTACACAGTGTGAGAATCCAGTAAATGGAATATTGCCCTGTATTCCAATTTCAAAGAATCCATTCAACATTAACTAAACCTATTTATATTTATTAGACCTATAACCCAACTCTCTTTCATACATATGGTATTTTTCAAAACATGGTCAAAATATATACTTAAATTTCTAGGAAGGCAATAATTAGGTACATCAAAGGAAGATACTGTTCTTAAGATCCTATGTTATGAGGAATTAATTGCCATTTTTAAGGAATTATAGCACCAGTGAGAAGCTTCCTTGTGAAATATGAGTTTCTCGTGTAACACACATACCACCATGTGCTTCTGTGCATCACCCCAGTTATGGTACATGTGGATGCAAGTATATGCTTCCTTTATTACATATGTGGCCATGTCTCCCCTTTTCCAAAGTAAAATATGTATTATTTTGGATCACTTCATTGGTGTATTTAAATTATTTGTGTAGATAGGAATTGTTACAATTGATTTCATTTCAATATAGTAAAGGTGACAGTATAAAAACAGCCCCTTGGATCTGAGAAGGGTGAAAAATACTGTCAAAAACCACCCACGTGTCTTGAAATATGTGCAAAAATGCTTTAATTATTTGATTCTCTAATTTTAGAATGTTCACAGAAAATGCTTCTTGATTTTCAAGTGAGATTCAGAAGCAAATGTCTCCCTTTTGGCTACTTTCTGGCCTGATTTTTAGAGCAATGTTATTTATCCTGTACACAGAGAAATGCAGAAGGAAACATGTTATAATAGAACATTTGGGAATGTCTGCATTGGCTTGTCTGTTTGAGCTGCTTGAATACACTAGTATCACTGGGTTGAATACACTAAAAATCGAAAGGTCATTTGGAGAAAAATCACTTACAAATAAAATCATGATTTTTAGAATGTTTTTCTGGAATGGGTCTACTCCTTTGGAGGACAGCCAGTAGTTCAGTGAAAACACATTGAGATGAGAGTGTATTTTGTTTTAGCAGATACCATCATAAATGAGTAAGATATCATACATACAACTTGTGCTATAAAGTATGACTAATTTCTGGTTAGAAGACCCAACTGCATTCTTAGGATTTATAGATGTAGTTGCTTAGATAAAATAGAAAGGATGAAGTCAGGAAGAAAGAAACAACTTTACCTAGCAGTTATTATGTCTATATTAGTCATAAGAACTTCTAACAATAAACAAGTATTAAAAGAATAGAATTGATTACTAAGTATACATATATATAATAGTAACAGTCCAGGAATTCAGATTTACTTTTAAAAAATGTCTTCCTTGACTTTCATGGAAATCAAATGAGATAATACGTAAATAATATTTTGAGAATTCTAAGTATAAGGTTTTAGTCCATAGTCTTTCATATATATGTGCATGTGTGTTATGTATATGTATATACTAGAGTATGTTAACAGGAATTTATCATGTGAAGGCAAACAAGTCTGAAGTATGGGGTGAAAACAGATGCATTTGTTTTCTTCAGGTGTACTACCATTATATTTTTCAAATATCAATTCTTACACTATATGTTGAGGCTCAGATAAATATAGACAGTGCCAACTTACACTTATTACCCCTAACCTCATCTTTTTATTATTTTTTCAAAGAGATTATCTTCTTCCAAGATGATGCCAGTTTGCAGTCATCTTTTATGCTGTGTCTAAAATGAGTTTTAATCAGTATACTGACACTCTCATATAGACTTAGCTTTAAGCCTTCTCTTTCCCCAATAGATGAAAGCAATTGTCTCTTGCCAAAGTCTCCATGATAATGAACATAGGGAATATTAGATATTAGAAAGGCAAAGAGATCTTATTCTTTCTCTGGGAATGGTATCACAAGATCTGTGCTTGAAACTTTTGGCTGAAATGATGCTGGATCAGAGGGTTTCTTGTGGCTCTCTTTTCTATTTCTTTGTCATGTTCATATTAAACCTTATTTTCCTCATTGATTTTTGTCCCCACCAGTCGTCAGATTTTAAGGATGAGAAGGCATCCTCTTTATTTCCTTTCTCCTGTTCTACCTTCCCTTAATCAGGGCTTAAGTTTTCTGCCTTTAATATAGTAGTCCTGCAGCTTCACTCTGTCTATTCCCACCCTGCCTTTCATAGGTAATTCCCAGTATTCGATTCAGTGTTTTTGGTTTCTGAGAGTCTTTAGTAATAAGGACCTTAGATGAGAGATGGGTGTATGTAGGACCATTAACATTTGATTAATAATTTTTTAAATGTAATTTATTTGTATAATCAGTAATTACTGTAAATAAATATATTTCTAGCAAAAATTCAGTTGGTTCTTACTGAAGAAATAAAGTAGAAATAGAAAAAAAAGTAAAGATTTACTTTGGTTCTCTATGAGAAGTACTGACAATAAATACTTAATATGAACTGCTTAAAATTTCTGTTCAAGTACAATTGGTACCAGTGATAATTGTGCATGTTGTACACTCTCTGTTTTAAAAGTGGCATTATGGTTGAACCATCATTTAAGATATATCAAGTATATGAATCACAATCATTTTTAGTATAGCATCTAATCTTTTTATTCATTATCTTCATCATTCCTTTCTCTCATTCCAAGGTTTGACCTTAATGTCAACAAAATGAAAGGAATATTAGGGCTTTTAGATTGTAGCAAGGATTCTCTTAACACGGATAAGAGTTTATAAAGAAGTTAGGATTACATATTTTTCAAAGGCTATATAGAGAAATATAAAAGAGACAAAGTTCATTAAAACACTTTAAACAGTCTCTTGAAGAAAGTTGTGAGTGCGATGGAGGTTAATTTGTCTGGAGTGGAGATGACTAAGAAGTACTTAATTTCTTCCAAGAAGTGGAGATATTTGTTTGTTTGTCCCTTTGTTTGGTTGTTTGTTTATGCTAGCAGTTCTTAGTTTTACAAACCAACTGGGTTTACTGTGAAGTTAGGAGAGTCTATTTTCACTTTGAGTCCTTCTATATGTAATTGGATGATCAGGCGTTACATATAACATGCTTATCAAAGATAAACATGCAATTTCTATCCTTGTGGATTTTTGAAAACAGTGGTCTTGGTTGATATAAGTGAAGCCTTGACCTTGTCAGAGTTTTGAATATAAAAGAGATGCAAGTCTGAGATTTCTTTCATTGCTATTCATGTTCATGTGCCAAAGCCTGCCAAAGAGACTGGTACTCTAAATGTCCAGTTCTGGCCATTCCCATGGCTGTTGATCTTCTTGATGGTAATGTCAATTTGACTGCATTTCTGATCATTCTTTTGCCATTCTTTTAAACCTAAAATCATTTTATTTAACTTTGGGGGCAATATTATTATAGCAAAACTGTTTCTTCCCTGCTGTGGGTTAAGCAGTACCTCCCTATTGTTCCAACTTTCTGAGATTCTTCACAATAGGTTCCAGACCTAGGTTAATTAACAACTCTGTTAACACCTCCTTGAGCTCAAGTGGTTCAAATACAGCCTGCTGAGACATTATTTCTTAAAAGGTGAGGACTAATGACCCAACTTTCAGTCACCATCTCAGAGGCCAGTTTTCAATCTCGTAAAAATTTTAAGTCAAGGAAGCTCAAGGTAGAAAATCATGAGCTGTCATAAAATACTATTCCGGATATAGTTGGTTGGAATTGCCTGGGCACTTAGTAACCTAAAATACAAGTTAATAGTAATTCCACCTCATTTAGTTGTGTTTAAGGTGCTTGAGAGTTGTGCTTAATAGACCATAAAAATTATACCTTAAGACACTACTTAAATGCAATAATAAATCCTTGTAGAAAGTTCTCCCAGAAACTACAATTTAAAAAATCATTATAAATGTTAACTAATCTTCACATATTTTTTTCTGCATGAAAACTTTGATTTTGTAAAATTTTAGATATGCTAAAATTCTTTAAAAACAAATTAAGTGTAGAGATGATAGGTTGGCATATGTGCTTTTTCCCTTTGTGACTTGGGTAGTAAATATTTAAATATAGCTTTGCTCAAGTATTAATATTTTATACATGTAGGTTAATGTATCTTGAATGAAATAATTTGCCTTTTCTAATAATCAGCCCTAGAATATAATCCCAGCAGAAATCACATAGGACCAAAATTGGAGGGTAGTTTGAACTGTATTCTGATCAGTGTTCTTGTATTATTACTGAATACCTATGAGGTTCAATGGAATTAAAATGTCAGTAATTAGACTGTCACAAAAAGGGGTATAAAAGAGATTATTTCTTATCTCTTACATTGCTGGGCACAGTATCAGGTACTGCACACCTGTTATTTTATTTAACCTTCCAAACCAACCCATGAGGCTCTTAAAAAAAGAGAAAACTGGTTTAGCGGTTAAATAATTTACTCAAGACCCTTTTGCTATTAATTAAGGAAGCAGCATTCAAACTTTCATCTATTATACCACTTCAAAAGTCCACGCTTTTATCCATATCATAATAGATGCATGCATCGTTGTACTTAAAGTGCTAACAGAAATCAGGAAACACTGACTGCTGTAACTGATGTCCCTTAGTAATGGAAAGAATGACTAGAAAAGAAAATGTTAAAAGTATTTAATACAAATAGGATGGAAGTTTGGAAAATAATTAATTATGTAATAATAGGACCATTCACATTTTCTAGAATCTGTGGGACAAGTGTAAAAAGGGATAGGTTGAAAATTAGACATTTAGGCCAGCAGATGTCAAAATTTCCATGCAAGTGATTTTTTTTTATTAAGAGCAGGATTTAATGTCTGAACATCTGATCTTAGTAAATATTCAGATGTTTCTTTATTCCACTTTTTTCTTAAAAAAAAAAAACAATCTGTTTAGTTATGCATACAAGAACTGGGGTACAAGCCAGAGTTGTGGGTGGTGAGAGTATTTACCAGAGACAGGTGAGGAACAGAACAGGCAGATTGACTGAAATACACTGCTGAGGGGAGCAGCAGATGAGGCAGGAGAGGTCTGCCACACCATGTGGTTCACCTCCCTGGCCGGCAGCCAGTTTGAACTAATGAACTTGTGCTGCAGTGGCTACAGTTTGCTTTATAGAGCAGTGCTTAATCCATTTCGCCACCAGGGAAGCCCCTCTTTATTCCACTTTTAATGTGATTTGGTGGTTGGAGATGGCTGAGAGAGTCTAATCAAATCAACAGTTTTGTGTGGCTGTCATAACAATTATTCAAAAGTTGTTGCAACTTGAATATTTAAAGTTACTTATACTATGGCATAGAACAGTTTTCATTTTCATCTTACATGTGATTTAAATATATGAGTAATTTTATTTGAGGAAATGTCCAATTTTAGTTATTACTTGGAAAGTAAAAACACTATTATTTTCAGTACCATGGACTGTGGATAATATTGAATACCTATCTATTTGGTTATCAATAATGAGTAGACATTATAAGGTTCTTATAAGAGAGTTTTAGATTTTATAAGGATATATTGGTTTAAAATCCATAATAATAAATTTCCAAATTTTTTCCATTTTCCTTTTCTATATGGAATGGAAGCTCACAGGTAAAATAATGCAAAGGAGAATATTTTGATAACAATTAATTTAGGTATTGATTTATTAAAATATTGTATAATAATTTTTAAAATGTATAAAAATGTGGTTTTATTGCTTTTCAACTATTATTAAAGGAATAATTTATCATCTCAAGTAAATGGAACTTTTCTTTGTTCAAGAAAAAGTCTGCCCCAGCCTATTAATCTGGCGTAGTTTTGGGCAAATGCTACTAACAGTTTTATTAATGTCATTTTCTTTCCCTTACCTCATTACTGCCATTGAAATCCTAGCAGAAAGACAGTCTCTGTGGGGAATCAGTATTTTTGTTTCTCTCTCTGTCACTCTCATAAAGGGGTGGGGATATGAGCATTGGAATCAGAATCTTCTAAACTCAGTCAGAGTTTTCTTACTAGGGAGGTTATAGAAGTGTCTTCACTTTATAGAAGCTCACTTTCCTCATCACTAAGATGGAGTTTAAACGAAGTGGTGTAAAAGTGTCATGCATCCCATGTTCACTGAAATTTGGTTCCACCCCTTACATTTCTTGCCTCTTGGTTAATATTAACACTTCTGGGCTGAATTACTTAGGTAAATTATTTAGGTAAATCATTTGTTTCCTCAGTTTGCCCTGATGAATAGGAAGCACAGTGTTTCCTCCTGGTAGTCTGGCTTCCACCTTTCTCACATCTCATGTATTCTTGCTACTCCAGCACATCTTTGAATGTTGCTAGGTGAAAACCTGTGTCCATGGTGGGAAGGGGGACTCCTAGTGGTGCAGATAGTCAACACTATCAAGCTATCTCCAGTCCTGCGGCATGAGTTTGATCCTTGGCCAGGGAGCTAACCCATATGGCTCAGCAGACCTCTCCTGTCTTGCTCACTGCTCCCCTCAGCAATGTATTTCAGTGGATCTGCCTGTTCATCTCCCCATTCTGTCTGTAGTGAATCAATCCTTTTGACACCGGTACCCTGGTTCTTATATGCATAAATAAATAAAAATAAATCTTTAAAAATAAACAAACATACAAACAAAAAAACAGTATCCATGGTTATCAAAGTCTTTTTTAGATACCTATTACAAATTTTTGGTAGTAAGGAAGAGAAGTTTATGGTATTGACTGATTTAATTTTATAAAGTATGTCAGCTAGGTAATATTAGCCATACTTTAAAAAGGAAATTGAGCCTTCAAAGTATTAAATTCCAAAAGACATATATTGGGAGAATGGTAGACCAGAAGCTAAACCCAGAGCTCTCTATAAAGCTTTGCTTTTACAAAATATAATATTATTAAAGGAGGCTACTTTCTTAATGCAAGTGCTTGGTTAGTTATTGAACTAACCATATGTTCTATGGCATTTTGAAAAGATGAACTGTAGATTGGTCTAGTATTGGCCATATATTTGGGGTAAAAAAGTGTAACCAAAGATAGAGCATGTGAACACCAAAAGAGGGATTCAAATAAAATGCTTTTTTGGTTCAGGAGGGCAATTATATTTCTAGTTGAAAAAAGTCTTTCTTGTTGAGATGACGTTTGTATTGGGCTTTAAGTAATAGGTAGGATTTGGATATATTAACATAGGAAACTGGGATGAGTATAAAGCAGAAAGAGTATGGACAAAGGCATGTAGATAAGATAGTGTCTTATAGGTACTTAATGGTGAACACCTTATTCTTTTGCACCTAAAGAACAAATAATGGAATAAGCAAGAAAGGAATGTGGTATCTTGAATTATAGCATAAGAATTTCAGAATTGGGTAAACATTGGGATGCCATTGATGCGTCTTATACAAATTGGCATAATATGATTCAATAATATTAGCGCTAATAAATAGTAATCATGCAGGTCACAGTACCTAGTGCTCACATTGTGATTGCAGTCAAGCAGACCATTTAGAGGATAGTGATAATCATTCTAGTGAGAAGTAAATAGCTTTGAAAAGGGACAATGGGAGTAGTGGAGAGAGAGGGAGGGTTGAGGGCAATATTAAAATAGGTAATTGCAAATTATTAGATGGCTGGGGCCAGAGAGAGGAAAACATCTGAAGTGACAGCCTTACCGCTGATTTGTGAGTAATCAGAAATGTGGAGGGCACAGACAAACCAAAGTAAGATTAAAAGGAAGAATGATGAATTCATGTATGGATGTCTAGAGTTTGAAGGAAAGGTGGAAACCCCAGAAAGAGGTACTTTTTAAGATTTTACCTAGTGGTATGGGTTTGGGGGAGAGAGGAAATTTGATTTGTAAATGACCTGTATCAAGGAGTTGAACTAACCCTTGAGAGAAAATGGAATGCTTTAGGGGAAATTTGATGTTGAAAGGCAGAGAGCATAAGTGAAATGCCTATACTTATGCATTAAGATAAGGGACAAAAAAGAATAAACAAAAGTAAATAGATAAGAACTAGAGGTTATTACTAATGTTAAAGGAAGAAGAAATTTCAAGAAAGAAGAGATGGTCAGCAGTGTCAAATATTGCAGGGTAGCTAGGGAGATGGATAATATGAATGATCTCTCAGAAAATTCTTAAATAGAGGGAAAGGGAAAAATTCTTAAATAGAGAATGAACCTATATTTGTGACATCATCTTATACGCTTTGCATATAATTTTCCCTGTCATTTTAGAAGTTTTCCACTGAGTCAATTTTATTTAAGTCTGCTGTTAGTCACAGTCACTGAATTTCATCCTGTCTGAAAATTATTATAAACACACACACACACACACATCAGTGTCTACTGACTAAATGTGCATAAAGTTAAGATTTTAAAAATTAGTATTTAGATAACACAAATAAGTCTAATATTTTGCATAGACTATATTTTCTCCTGTCACTTTAGTAAGTATTCTGTGACATTTTGTTGTTCAAACTACTTCCTATAAGACAAATACAGGATAGTGTCACATGTGGAATATAGGAATACACAACAAAGGGTCTGGTAAAACCAAACCAATAACAAACTCTTAACATCTAACTGCAGAACTGAAACTACCAAATGGGGATAGGGTAGAATCAAAGGGTGAAGGAGGACAATGGACTATGCTGGAAACTATGGGTACTTTGGTGCTAGGAGTGATAAAGTAATATGCACCTGAAGGGTGTGTTCCTGTAACTGCTAAATCATATGCAGTGTTGTAAACCAATGTTACCTTAATTAAAACAAAATCAAAGAAACTACTTAACAGCATACTCATTTATAGAAGCAAAACTGGGATCAAAAATCTGTGAGATAGTGGTTTTGACCTTCAGCTAACATCTCAGCTCAGTAGGCTGGTGCTCTCTTCCCCAAAAATGAAGCTAGAGAGGCAAAATAAAGACTGTATATAATTCTTAAATTTTCATTATAGCTACAAATGTTTGCATTTCACAGCTCTTTTTTTTAACTTTTCTTGGACATTAAATGACACAAATTCTATTAAAAGATCTTTGTTATGAAATGAATATATTTTGCTATAAATACATTTTGTTGTAAATAATAATCTCTATGTAGATATCCCATAAGCATCTCAAATTTAATATGTCTGAAATATAGCACATTATTTTCTCTACCTGTTCGTCATATGCAGCTCCCATTCTTTCAGTGACAACATCCTTCATTCACTTACCCAAGCTAGAAACCAGGGAATTATTTTAAATTTTCTTTTATTGATCTTTACTAGGTTTAATCAAGTAATCAAGAAATTCATCAAATATTTTCCCTGATTAATTCTCCAATAGTTCTCCTTTCCTTCCTGCCAAAGTTTTTACTCAATATTATTCTTTCCAACTACATTCATTGAACATTTTGAGATATATGGAACATTATTCAGGGACTAGAGATAAACAGTGAAAAAGAAATAATCAGCCAATGCATTCATGAAGCATACAGTCTGGTGGAGAAGATACACACCTATGAAGTAATCATATCAACATTCAATTATTAATGGGGCAAGCATTCCCAAGAAAAAAATATAGAGTACAACAGGGGAAGGTTTCTTAGGAAAAAGACTCAAAAGGAAAAGCTATGAATTAAAGGATGAGTAGAAGTAAGAAAGAAAAGGTGAAGAAGGAAAATATTCAAGGCTGAGGGAATTCAGGAAGCTTCATACTTGGAATGAGCCTTTACTTTGAAGACCTGAAATGAGGATAGTTGGAATAAAGTGACAAGTGAGGAAGGTAAATCTCATATCATGCACATCATGGGTAGATATCATATCATGCAGTACTTTAGCTAGGAAAACTACGCACTTAATCTTTAAAACCAAGAATATTTTAAGGAAAATGAACAATGGGTATTAAAGTGGGAGTGTTCCTAGAAAGCCTGGCCATAGAATAATATTAAACATTTTATATTTTATGATAAAGGAAAAGGAAAACTACTAAAGAATATGAAGTGGAGGTATATGAATTTATTAGATTAGCAAGATTCACTACTTTGCCCTCTCCATCTACTTATTCCTGCTTTGTTTTCTCTCATAGTTCTTATCATTACCTGAATTTGTGTGCTCATTTGTTTGAATGTTTTGTCTTCTTCTTTGAGGATATTGTTATAGCCGCTGTTGCAATTCCAGCACCTACAACAATGCATAACACAAAACATATTTCATAAATTGTTAAATTGCTGCATCAGATTGCTTTGTCAGGGCAGTGAGGTTGTCTGAATTGATTAGAAGTAAAGTTAATAAACAGGGATTATGGTAAAGAAGTTGATGGAGAAATAGGAGTTACATTTTGGTGGAGAGATAATTTAGATAATAGGTGATAAAGAAAGAAAGCACTAAAGATGAGTTCCAGATTTCTGGGATGAGTCACTGTGTGAATTTGAGGTGCCACTAACTGAAATGCTAAAGGAAAGAATATGGTGTATTAGTAAGAGTGCAGGTGTTTAGCCTGACTGCCTCTTTCACTGGCACTGTAGCCTTGAGTAAAATGCATAATTTGTGCATGCCTGGATTCCCACATCTCTAAAATGGAAGAGAACATTAGTACCTACTCATAGGCCATATTGCTAAGATTTAGTAAAAAAAAGTATGGAAGGTATTTAGGACAGTTCCTAATACATAAAAGGGTACTCAGTAGAAGTTAGTTATTGTGGGAAAGAGTAGAAGGTAAGTAAAAAGAGGGAAGAAACAATTCAATTTTGTAGTTGCTGGGTTTTGTTTTTCTTTTAAAGATTTATTTATGCATACAAGAGCTGGTACAGGCCAGAGTCACTGGAAGTGAGAGGATTCACCAGAGACAGAGTGGGGAGCAGTACAGACAGATTGACAGAAATACACTGCTGAAGGGAGCAGTGGGCAAGGCAGGAGAGGTCTGCTGTGCCATATGGGTGGATCAAACTTGCACTGCTATGCAGTTGATGCTCTACAGTGCGGTTCTCAACCTGCTGCACCACGAGGGAGGCCCCAAGTTGCTGAGTTTTGGTTGCACTAAGCTATCCAAGTGGGTGTGCCAAGATGGTTTTTGCAGTAAATGAATTTAGATCTCAGAAAAGAGTCCTGGATTCAAGATAGATATCTGGGAACCATCTGAATGAGTAATTGAATTTATTAAGGGTGTTTAGTACTAACCCCTAGGGAACACAAAAGAGTGAAGAAGGGAAACCAAGAAGAAAGGTCAAGAGAATTAGGGCAAAAATCAGGGATCAAGAGGCGGAGCAGTGGTAAACTATGTCAGTACCTTTCCTTTGAGTTTAAGTTGGTGAGGACCATACTGCCAAACTGCTTTTCTAATCTGGGCTGCATGCCATAACATGGTCTGGTGGTCTTTCTGAGCCATAACAACTAATCTCATCTATTCCCATGTAACATCTTTCAGTGACTCCCCATGTCCTTTGGTTTTAATCTATTCAGGGTACTTCATACTCTTATCCAAATATACTTCTTTGGCCTTTTCATGACATATGGCATGCTGTCTCTTAACTATAGGCATTATACATTCTGTTCCATCTGACTTAACTGCCCTTCTACCTGCTGTGCACAAGACTGATTGTGGGTGCACCTGCCAGTCCAAGCTCTACTATTATTTTCTGAAGAAGTGGTGCCCAGAGGAGCCTTTTCTCTCTCTCCCCTCTGAAATCTACTTTTCTCTAGGAGAAACCTTACCACTGGGTTGAACTTATTCATCTTTTTTGCTGACCTGATCCCACTTGCCATGAACCAACCTCCTGGGGGACTGCCCTGCCTGATTTGGACCCTCAGTTCCTTATCTCATGTATGCCATCAAGTGTGTAGCAAATGTTTGTGGAATAGTTCAGAAGTATATCCCACTAACTTCTCAAACTCCATATAAATTATGCTTTTTACATTCACTCAGAAAATCTAGGAAAAGTTTAATATTGGATAGAATCAAGTTCATAAGTACTAGTCGGATATATTATTTGCATTCAGATAAACTAAGATGGGCAGAAGTGGTCCATAGTGTTACTGATGATTTAAATGTTACAGAATTTATATATAATTCTGTAAATAATATACTTTTGTATAATGTAATTAGAAAGTTGGTTCAGATCTGAGTTTAAGTTTCATATACATTTCTTTGTTATGTTAACTCATGCCTTAAGTGTTTTATTCTAGCACTTTGGCATTTTTGGAGGTGACATTCTCTTGTTTTTTATTGTGAAATTTGAGCATTCCAATTCTATAGCTGGTAAACCCTAGAAAATAAGTTTCACCTTAATATTGGGCTTTGAAATAATCAATACAGAACTATAGTTTCTTAACTTATTAGGAATCTTAGATTTTCTTAAATGAATGAAGTAGCTGCATTTGATTATGTATTTGATTTCATTTATAAATTTTCATCATTTTCTGTGAATTAGAAATGGCACTTAGAACTTTTCTTGAAAACTGGAGAAAAATTTTAAGCATATTTTTTCAGGTGCATCATTTCAGTTTAATAAGTAGAGGAGTATATTAGCAAAAATGTATGGTTTTATCTGAGACATGACAGTCAGCTATCAATCAAACCAGAAATTTTCCTCTCTGTTCCAAAATGAATCATGTTTGGACCAGGATGAATGAAAGCACTGGTTGTTGTACTTTCCTAAACTAAAGTCTAGTTCAAATTCTGGGCTCAAAAGTTTCTCATCTGAGACTCATCTGATGGTAATGAGTCATTGTTATTGTAATTAATGATAATTATCATTATCAACTTAGCATTCAGGGCCCTTTGTCTGAAATGGCACATATTTGCTGGTAACACATTTGTTACTGCTTATCACTGCAGGTGATTATGAGATTACTTGGAAAAAAAAATAATTTGAAGTGGTATCATGTTCATCAGGAAGAAATGGATGACTCTGGTAATTTGATTTGCCTAGGTTTATAAATCTTTTCCCATGCATTTCATTCAGATTTAAAAATAGATGTTATTGAGTTCAAACACTAATTCTAGTTACATGGGTAGACACAAATGTATCTTGATTCAAATTTACTCTATTTTCTGTTTCCTGATTTTGAGACAATTATTCAAATGTATCCTTACTTTTGAATATTAAACTGTTTTGATTTTGCCATTTTTCTGTAAAATGAAAAATTGAATATACACCTAAGAGAGACACACAAAATATATACTAGAAGGGTGATAACTTCACAGCAAATTATTGCAAAAGAAAACTTTCTCATCAGAATATAAATCAGGATTTATATTCTTGATTTTTGAAAAGAGATAAGAAATCCTGACTTTTACATATGTAATTAAATCTATATAATACATAATCAGGCCTGTATAGTATTTTAGAAATTGGAAGTTTTTTTTTTTTTAACAAGACAATTCTGGAAGATTTGTAGTGGTCTATGTACTTGACCCAAATAGCAACCTATTTACTTTAGAGGTATATGAAGCATACTCACAAATTACCTAAAACTTTTGCATTTTTCTATCTACAAAATATTATCAGTGCCAGTTGCAGCTGACTTTATCTAGAAATAGTAAAAATATTTGCCTGATTGAAAAGATATCAGGCCAAATTGGATGTTTCCAGGTAGAGTTATGTGTTATTGGATAGAGTAAATAATTTTAAAATTGACTAGCATTGCATAAAAGGCAAATTTCAGGCTGTGAGAATATGAATAGGTGTGTTGAATAAATAATGATGTGAAAAATGTGAGGATATTCATATTTAAATGCAAAAATGCATGCAAGACTCCAGCTGCTTGATAACTTAGTAGATGAATTTGTTATTAATACTGCTCTCTAAACCACTATTGAGAATTTTTTTTTTTAAGATTTAAGATTATGTAAGTGCTTTGTACCTAAAACTGATGGAAGTAATTGGTAAACTGCTTAATCAAGTCCCACTTGGAAGTGAATGGGAACTGCAGGGTAGAAAATGTAAGGCTTGGATAAGTAACCCAACAAGTCAGCAGCCTTCTCTTTACAGAAAGAAACAAAGATAGCAGTAATTAATGACCCTGACTCTGTGCCAAAAAAGCTTTCTTCTGACAACTCCAACTTAATTAAAACTTAAGACATTTCAATGGCCTCCGAAAGCCCCTGATGGGGTGAACTCTTGCAGACTCGTGAGAAAATTTTGTAAATTAAAGGAAAAGATGTGTGTTACCACTAGTGCCATGACTCTAATCCCTGACAGTCAAAGAATCTATTTAGCCCAAGCCTTTTCTTTTAACCGGCTCACACCTGCAGGCTTCCTGGCACTTCCTCTGCACCAGAGAAGGCAGTTTTTGTGTTTTACGGAAGATCAGATAATAGGAGCCTTGCTGTTCCTTTTGTTTTTGTGCATTGTTCATTAGCCTGTGAGTGTTGCAGGCACACTTGATATGCTTGGCTTGCTCCGGAGTAGAGCATCGCCTGAAAGCTTTAGGTGGTGCAACACAGGGTGAAGATGGGTTGGCGGAAAAAGTAAGGTTTTCTTTTTTTTAATGTGAAAGTGGTTCAAATTAAAACTCACAGTTAATGGGGCAGCCTGAATGGCTGTGGCCTGCTGTTCTTAACACAGCAGAGTGACAAGAAACGAGGTTCTGTGCTAGACAGTGCAGATTTGAGACACAAGAAAATGCGTTGTTAAATAGTCCTTGCTCCTTTTATTGGTGCCATTTTTAATTCACTTGAATCAACAAGCATATGATTCCCAGTAGGAATGGAGAGGAGGCACACTGGGCTGTAA